>WBNH01009949.1:447442-464723 GCA_013401255.1 Urocolius indicus | reverse complement strand
TGTCCTGTTGCTGGGCACCACAGGAGAAAGCACAGTTCTCCTCTGGGGGGCTTGGGAGTGAGGCCTTTGGGGAAGGGGCTTCCTGGCGTGTCCCATGGGAGCGTGCTGGCCCTGTGCTCCAGCACCAGCCCCTCTGCTCCCGGCAGGTCGGCATCTTCCGCAAGTCGGGGGTGAAGTCACGGATCCAGGCGCTGCGGCACATGAACGAGAGCAGCCCCGACAACGTCAGCTACGCGGGGCAGTCGGCGTACGACGTGGCTGACCTGCTCAAGCAGTATTTCCGCGACCTGCCGGAGCCCATCTTCACCAGCAAGCTCACGGACACCTTCCTGCAGATCTACCAGTGTGAGTGCTGGGCTGGGGCTGTGCCCCTGGGCTGTCGGTGCCCCATGGGCTGGGGTCTGTGCCCCTGGGTTGTCGGTGCCCCTGGGCTGTTGGTGCCCCTGGGCTGGGGCATGTGTGAGGTGTGCTGGGGCTGCCCCTGAGCGCTGGCCTGTGCCCACAGTCGTGTCCAAGGAGCAGCGGCTGCAGGCGGTGCAGGCTGCTGTGATCCTCATGCCCGATGAGAACCGGGAGGTGCTGCAGACCCTCCTGTACTTCCTGAGCGACATCGCTTCTGCCGAAGAGAACCAGATGACGGCCGGGAACCTGGCCGTGTGCCTGGCCCCCTCCATCTTCCACCTCAACGTCTCCAAGAAGGAAAGCACCTCACCCAGGTAAAGGCTGGGCTGGCTCTGGCCTCCCTGCAGCCCCCAGTCCCCACCGCCCTTCCCTGTCATCCCAGGAGCAGCCAGCACAGGGGTGAGACGTGGGGGGAAGGGGTGTGCTCTGGCATGGCCCCCAGCACTCTGCTCAGCAAACTGGGGTCCCCGTGGGGCTAGGGGCTGGCAGCATGCCCCCCTGGTCCCAGCCCTCCTGCTCCCCCAGGGTGATACACAAGAGGGGCACCATGGGGAAGCCTGACCAGAAGGACCTCAACGAGAACATGGCTGCGACACAGGGGCTGTCCCACATGATCACTGACTGCAAGAAGCTGTTCCAGGTGGGTGGCTGCAGCGTGCCCAGCCCACTGCTGCCCTCCTGGGGTGCTGCCAGTGGGGATGTGGCCGTGCTGGTGGGGGCTGGTCCTGTGGGTGGGCAAGGGCTGAGGTCAGGACTCCCATCCTGCGGGTGCTGGGCAGCACTGGGAGCCAGGCCTGGCTGCATCTTGGTGCGGGGTGGCAAGATGCGGGGTGTTTGCCTCAGGAAGCTGTGTCCATGCTCCCCCCTCCTTGGTGGGATGAGGAGTTAGGGTCGCCAGTGAGGGATTTTCACAAAGTGACCTGAGGATCTCTCTGGCTTGCTGAAGCTCCTCCTGCTCTTGTCTTGTAGGTCTCCCACGACATCTTGCTCCAGCTGAGCAACTCCTACATGGCAGCAGATGCTTACCCCCATCCCCTGGCTGACTTCATCTGTCAGGGGGAAAGCAAGGATTTACACTCCTACTTTGAGCAGAGTGTCCAGAACCTCCTCAGAGAGTCATCAGAGAAATTCAAGGGGTGGCTGAGCACCCCAGGGCCTGCGAACACCGAGCTCTCCTGCAAGAAGGTAAGTGCTGCTGTGGGGAGAGGAGTAGGGTGACCCCCCAGGAGCCATGGGCCCTCCAGGCATCAGCCAGCCAGCTCCCAGCCACCATCCTGCTTGTTCCCCTTGGTGAAGAGGATCAGCAGCCCCTGTCCTGGGCTGGAGGGTGCCCAGGGGAGCACCCACCACGTTGTGGGTGGCAGAGGAGCAGTCTGCCTGTGCCCCCCAGCTGTGGCTGCTCGGGAGTGGGTGCTGGGGAGGTCCCAGGGGACAGCCCGCCTGACTCTGCCCGCGGCCCCACAGGTAGGGGACGGGCACCCGCTGCGCTTGTGGAAGGTCTCCACGGACGTGGAAGCTCCTCCTGCCACGGTGCTGCACAGGGTGCTGCGGGAGCGACACCTCTGGGACGAGGACCTGCTGCAGAGCACAGTGGTGGAGGCCCTGGACAAGGACATGGAGGTGTACCACTACGTGACGGACAGCATGGCCCCCCACCCGCGCAGGGACTGCGTCGTGCTCCGGTGAGCCCAGGAGGGGCTGAAGGGCTGGTGCTGGGGTGATGGGTCCCATCTGCCCTGGCCCTGGCTGTGCAGCACCCTGCAGACCCCCGAGGTTGGGGCAGGGGCTGCCTGTGGGTGGGAGCTGAGGGGCTGCTGTGTCCTGCAGGCACTGGCGTAGGGACCTGCCGAGGGGCACCTGCCTGCTCATCTCCCTCTCGGTGGATCATGACAAGCTGCCGGTGCAGGGGGGCGTCAAGGCCATCGTGCTGACCTCCCAGTACCTCATGGAGCCCAGCGCCATGGGCCGCTCCAGGGTCACCCACATCTGCAGAGCTGACCTCAGGTAACGGGCCCTCGCTGCTGCTGCAGGGGAGGGGAGCAGCAGGGGGAGCGGCATGCAGGAGCTGCCCCTCTGCAGCAGCCACACGGGAGGAGGGAGCAGCAGGGTGAGGGAGCTGCTGGCCCCTCTGCTCGCTGGGCCTGGCAGCATGGGCAGGGGTGCAGCTTGTGCAGGGTGGTACCCGTGTGCCCAGAGGGAAGGGGAATCTGGTCTGGGGTCAGAATTTCGCTGCCAGAGGGTTACTGGGAAAGGTGCCACCAGCTCAGTTGTGCAGTGCCCTGGGGATGGCAGGTTCTGTTCCATGCCAGGCTAGGCTCGTTCACTGTGGCATTGCCGTGGCAGCTCCAGCTGAGGGGATGCTGATGCCCATCCCTGAGCTACTTCTAGCGCTCACTGGGCTCTCCTCTGCCCCCTCACCTTCTCCTCTGCCTGCTCACCCTCCTCCTTCTTCTCTTCTCCAGGGGCCGCTCACCTGAGTGGTACAACAAGGTCTTTGGCCACCTCTGTGCCATGGAGCTGGCGAGGATCCGAGACTCTTTCCCAGCCCTGAGTCCCAGCGGCCCAGAGACGAAGATCTGAGGCAGCAGGAGGATGCTCTGTGCTGTGGATTTGCTGGCAGGTCCAGGCTGGGGATCCCGGAGGGCCACAGACAGCAGCTGAGGAGGGGGAGGCCGAGGCTGCCCCGCTCACAGGCACAGGTCTATGAGTGTCCCTTTGCCCTGGGCCAGGGCTGTCCTGACCCACTGTCCCAGCTGCTGCCTCAGCTGCCCCGTGCTCCAGCAGCAGGATGGCTGCAGAGGCGAGGCCGTGCAGCCTGTGGTCTCTGCAGGAGGGGTGGGAGCAGAGGGGCTGTGGGGAGCCCCTGGGCAGGGCAGGCAGGGCAGCAGTGAGCCCGGGCTGAGGGCAGAGGGGTGTGTAGCGAGGGAGGAGCGGAGGCCACGTCCGTAGGTCGCAGGGCTGTGGTGGGAAGTGGAGGGTGGGCAGTGAAGGGGAATCGTGTGTGTGGTGTCACCCCTGGGGACAGCCAGGGAGTGCTGTGGGGGTGGAAGAGGCTGCTGTGCTGGGGGAGGGAGGGCAGGTGCAGATACACGGGTGTCCATTGGGCAGTGGCAGGAGCCTGGTGCACCTTTGGTGCTGAATTTCATAGGAGAGGAAAAAGCCCTTTAGTCTGTGCCTTGCTCTGGCTCCCTAGAAGCCTTCTTTTGTGCACCAGGGTTCAGGGGGGGTGGATGGACAGTGTCCCAAGCCCAGCCCACCCCTAGACCAGCCTGCCTGTCACTGGGAGGGGGCACAACAAGCCAAGAGCCCCCGAGCAGCTGCCTGGGTAGTTGGCTGCAAGCTGGGAAGGGGCAACATCCCCTCGGAGTGGTTACAAGGAGGTGCCTGTGGGAGGGAGGGGAGGTCCCTGCTGCCATCGGGGCTCCCACTTGGGTGCCTGGCCAAGGGGAGGAGACAGAGCAGCCTCGGGGGCAGCCCTCAGGGACAGGGCAGTGTGGGCACAGCCAACAAGGGGCCCACTGGATGCCTGGTAGCCCAGGCTGGGACAAGCACACGCCTGCTAGACATGGCCTCAGCACTATGGGAGGTGGCAAGGAGTGTCCTGGCTTCATCCCATTCACCCCTGTTTGGGCAGAGCTCGTGGCCCTCCCTGCAGAGACATCCCTTCCCATTCCCATTCCCCTTCCCCTGCCTCCCGCTCTGCCTGGGAGCCGACGCGGTTCCTTCCCGCGGCCGGGAGGGACCCAGCACACCAGCCACGACCCAGCGGGGAGCTGTGCCCAGTGCCAGTCCTGCCCTGGCCGTGCCAGGCTGCCCCTCTCGTGGAGGCAGACACCAAGGGCAGCTCAGCCTGTTCTCCGTGGATTTATTATGTACATTTTTAATATATATATATATATATATATATATATATAAATGGAGCTGATGGTGGGGGAGTGACGTTCCTCCTCGTGTTGGTTAGAAATGCTTGGGATTTTTTCTACCTATAAATACTTGTACAGTTGGAATATTAATATATAACCGTGGTGCCGAGCTCAGCACGGGCTGGTGCTGGCTGCAAAGTCGTGCACTTGCTGTTTAAGGGACTCTGGCTTGTGTCACAGGCAGCCACAGCAGATGGTTTGACTGGGATCGGGGCTGCTCTTCCCATCCGTGTAATTAATAAAGTACTAACGGTACCTGCTGGCTGGTGACCAGACCTTTGTGAGCAGCGGCTCTGGGAGGCAGGAGGGGCCCGTGGCTGGTGAAGCAGGGCTGGGGCTGTGCCGAGGGCCCGTGCCCCCAGGTCAGGCGCTGCCGCTGTGTAGTGGCACCAGCGTGAGGCTCTGTCGGGACTCGTGCTGCTCCGGCCGCTGGCCCCGCAAACAGCCCTTCAGCTTCTCCTGGAAGGAGGCGGTGGTGATGGTGCAGAGGATGGGGTTCAGGGCGCTGGTGATGGGCAGGATGAAGATGATCACCCAAGAGGTGACGGTGCCTGTGCCAACAAGATGTGATGTTAGGCAGCTGAGAGAGGCTGCCCCGCTGCCTGGAGTAGCCCAGGGTAGCCCACCCGCTCCAGCCCATGCAGCCATGGGGGTGATGCTATCGTGCCCTCCCAGAGCAGGGTCATGGCTGCTGCTCCCCAGGAGAGGCTGAGGGAACTGCCATCCACCTTCCCTGGCACTCAGCGTGGGGAGAAGGAGAGCTCCAAACTCGGCAGCTCCTGCATCACAGCTTCCCCGGCCCTGGGACTCATGGGCAGGAGCCGGGCTGGGCTCTGCTTCGGGGCCTTGTGGGGAACAGGGCTTCACCTGAGAGAGCAGCTTGAGGAGGAAGATGGGTATCCAGCAGAGAGCATCGGTGAAGATGATGACACAGCAGCGCTTGGCGATGGTGACGTGGCGGGAGCAGATGCCACGGGCACGGATGGAGCAGAACGTGCCCAAGTAGGCGAAAAGACTGGTGATGAAGGCTGCGAGGTTCAAGCCTGGAGAGGAAGAAACACTGCTCTGAGCATCGCCCAGCTGCAGAGCTCGTGTGGCCGGCGGCAGCGGGACAACTCCGGCTTTTAGCACTAGAGGGCAGAGACATCGTGCTGAGTCCAGCCTTAGCCAGCGGTGCTTGTGCCCGGGGCCAGCTCCACGCTGAGGCTGGGCACAGCACCAGGCTGCAACAGGGGCCCTTTGCAGCCCGGGAGGGAGAGCAGAGCTGGCACCCACTGCCAGCAGGATGGCAGTGCCCCATTCCATCAGCAGTGTGAACTCATGGTACCCTGGAGGGGACAGGGGGCTCGAGCCTCACTCCCCCTGGCAAGCCCATCCTGCCCTGACCATCCCCAGCTCCCGAGTCAGCCTCACCCAGGTAGATGATGGTGGAGTAGCTGCAGGCACCGGGTACTCCCCTGGGTCAGACAGCAGTGAGAAGCACACCCCGTTCCTCCCATCCCAGAGGCCTCCTTCCAGCACAGGAGGATGATGCTGAGGGAGAAGCCCAGGAGCTGGATGGCCACCAGCACCGCCGTGGTCTGCTTGCGCCTGCCGCCGCGCTGCCTGAGCGGGAGCACGATGGAGAAGTGTTTCTCCAGGGGGATGTAGGTGAGCAGCAGCAGCGACACCTGTGAGGAGAGCAGAGCAGGGCTGGGCTGCCCGCCAGCTGGCACAGCACGCTGCACATCCAGCCCCTGCGCCCGAATACTTGCAGTCGAAGGCTCCGATGATGAAGAGGTAGATGCCCATCAGGCTGTCTGCACCTGGGCAGAGGGGGTGGGACAGTGAGAACAAAGCACCAGTGGGCAAACGGAGCCTTGTGCACTAATGCCACGGCCATAAGGCCAAGGCTGAGCTGCTGTGAAGCCCTGGGCACCCCGTGAGCCTCCTGCGTGATTTATGTCTTGCCACTTAAACATACAACCCCAAGTACATAAAGAAACAACAACAAGATAAAGGTGTGAACCCACACAAGAGCCATGAGCACAGGGCCTGAGGCGACCCAGGGATGCCCAGAAACCCGTCTGCATCAGCACAAAGGGAAGGATGGAGCAGCTCTGCCCCCCATCCTTGCCCCCGGGCGGGCTCACAGCACAGGGCCTGGATGGCCATGGCCTGCTGGCTGTTGCCTGTGCCCAGCAGCGAGCGCATGCACATGAGCAGGAGGCTGCTGGAGCAGATGGGGCAGGCGATGACCCAGACACACAGGCACAGGGTGATGTTGGCCAGGAGGTGCTCCTGTCAGTGTTGGGCTCGCAGCTGCGCACGTGGGGCACGTGGCTGCAGTACTAGAACTGTTTGAAGTAGCTGTGGGAGAGGGGAGAGGGGAGGAAGGGTTCCCAACTGCCACTGGGACCAGCTCCAAGCATGATATGAGGGGCACAGCTCCCCTGCTCCACGCTCTCCTGCCCACCAGCTCTTGCTAGCCTCTCAGCCACATTTTTCCCTGTCTGTGAGCTCCCACCTCTCCTCACTAGCCAAGAGCCTAGAGGAGAAGGGAGGTGAGGGGTCGGGGTGCAGGGAAGGCGGCTGCAGCCAGTCAGGGTGCAGTGGGACAGGGGCTGCCAGCACACAGCCCTCCCTGAGGCACCAACCAGGGTGTGCAGGGCACAGCCCAGCCAGGGGCTCCCTGTTTGCAGCACTGAGCTGCTTTGGACACTCAATAGGAACACCCCAAAGCCTTTGCAAAACTGGCAGGAGGCACCCCTGTACCTTTGTGGACTGTGTAGCACAGCCATGCTCTGAGATCTGCTGCTCTTCTGCGCTGCCAGATGATAAACACAAGGGTATTTCCTCCAGCCCACAATTCTCTCTCACAGACCCCATTCCCTTATTCAGATCCTTCAAGGCCATTAACAGGGATTCACGTTTTTTCCCCTGCACATTATTGCAGATTAATCTTTTCAAGCCTTGTAAAAGCCAACCCCCATAAGCCCAGCAAAAGCCTGCTTCAGAAAACGGCTGCAAACCTGCCATGTGAGGCTCATTGCTGCTTAATTATAGATAAAAGGAGAGAGAGTGATTGCTTATTAGCAAGTCAGGTAGAAAATGTACCATATTTACGGTGCAAAACGACCAATTATGGGAGGGAAGATGTGCAGTTGTCTTTCATTACAGGGCCTTTGAAATATGCATCTGGAGAAAATGAACGATTTTTTTCCCTCCTCCTACCAAGGAGAAGCTGAAGTGCTGGCAGGGGCTGAGCCGTGCCACTGCCCCTGCACAGCCTCCTGGCCACGCTGCCCGTCTGCACCTCCTGGGGCTTCCTGGCTCAGTGCCTCACACACACAGAAGGGTCTCTCGTGGGCCACCACAGCCCTGGCATGGTACAGCCTCAGCACTGGTACATCCCCAGCTGACACCCTCACTGTGGGTCCAGACAGGCCCCATGGCTCTGCAAGCTGCCCCTTCACAGGGCCAAATGCTGCCCTTGCCCTAAGCGAGCCCCAGCCAGGAGAGACCCTCCTTCCCTTGCTCCCTGGGGCATTCAGACAGTATCATCGTGCTGGGGGACTCCAATGGGCTGAAGTAACTTGCTCCCAGGGACAGGAGCCAACCCATTTCCCTCCCCACAGCCTGGGCAGCAGCACCTTGGTGTCAGGATACAAACCCACTTTTGTGCTCTGATGTTCAGCCTTTGGCTTTTGCTTCTGGATGCCCAGGTGCCCGACAGCAGCCACTGCAAAGCTCCAAACCTGCAGCCAGGGAGAGAGAAATAGAACAAATCAAAGCTCTATAATTCAAGCGTGTTTCAGGGACTGACAATATTTCCTCCACAGGCTTTCCAGGAGCTTCTGTCCCAGGTTGCTGTGAGGAGCTGTGTGTGCACCACGGAACAGAAAGTTGTAACTTCCCAGGCCAAACGTTGGGTCTGAGGAACCTGCCATCAGGAACCTTCTCACAGCATAAGTGTCTGGGTTGGGATTTTAGGTGGCTTGTGGGCACAACAAGGAGGTCTGAGCAGCAAAGGGGTGAAGGTGCAGGGTCCAGGCTTTGCTCTGAAGCTGGACCTGTCTGGAGATGCTCCATCAGGAATGAGAATGAGGAAGCATCTCATTGGTTTCCAGCTGGTAAAGGAAGGTCCTTCTTTTCCCACCCCACACTGCTTCCAATCCATCAGCAGAGCCTCTTCCCCTCAGGAAGTTCATCAGAAACCAAGGGAACTCCTCCTCTCTTACAACTAACTCACATTTCACTGCTTTTCATCCAACTTGCTGTTGTTCTTGCACCTCTCTGGCGTGCCTCCATGGCCCATTCTCTGCTCTGGCCCTTGACCAACCTTCTGTGCTCTCTAGGCCTTTCAGCTTTCTCCCCTGTGTTCCCACAGGCTGTCAGCATCCTTACACCAAGTCTGCATTTCTTAACATGAGCTTTGTTAATGGGCCAAAAAATTCTCCACCCTTTGGCAGAGATCTTTGTCCAGCTCTTGGGGACAAGCTTTCCCCCACGTGCCCAGATGATGTATGGGCATTGGACGCCTCCCCACACGCTGCATTACGCTGCAGAGCCCAGGGGGACTTGGGGAGGGCTTGTGCAATCACACACCATAGATTTATGTCCTGGGATTTTAAAAGCTTCAGCTCCTGCAGAGCTTTGCACTCATCCTCTGGGCAGCCTCAGCTCCAGCAGACACATGCAGCACCTTCCCCACAGCTTCCCTGGATAACGGTTCCGAGCAAATCAGGCTTTTCCCTTTTACTTTGTTTTCCAGTGGGATAATCCCTCATGCCAAATACCTCAGTTCTCACTCAAGTCTGACTTCTCTGGTGCTTTTTTTCCCCCCTCTTCATTTGAGGTGAGTCCCTGCCTGCATCCAAGGCCATCAGATGCAGGTCACAGGCCAGCTCTTCTCTCCTGGGCATGGGGTAATGCCCCACACACCCAGGCGTGCAGCACCTGCCTTTGTCAAGGCAGCTGATCTGTCAGCTGTGGGACTGCAGGGCTGGGATGGAGTTGTTAGCCTGGGGCCATTACTGGGTTTGTTCAGGCATCTAACAACAGTCACACTCTTGCTCTCAGCTTGGGAACCAGGATGCTGACCTCAGCAGAACAGCTGTGTTTCAGTGTTGTAACACAGAAATATGCTCATCAGCTGGAGAAATTGCCTCCAGAGGAGCAGTCAGAGGCAGATGTGAAGCTGATCTCTCTTTCCCTAAGTCAGCAAAATCTTCCACTCCATTGCCCATCCTCACCCTTCTGCCAAAGGGGCCAGCAGGTTTCCCCTCCCATCCTGACCAAAGTCAGCAGCAGCCTTCTGCCCAGACTGCAGTCAGTCCCTTGGAAAGCTCTGACTCTTCAGAGATGAACTTTTGAGTAGCCTTTGAAACAACCCTGGCTTGGATGTGAAGTCTCAGATCCTGCCCAGCATCTCTCTCCCTCTTCTACCAGCCCCTCAGCAGCCAGGCACAGGCATGGGCTTCACTCCCATCGCTGGAGACGGTGAAGGATGGACCCTGTGTGCTGACAGCCCTTCTGCATGTCTGCCCTCAGACAGGCTAAACACCCCTGCAGAAAGGGGCAGTGCTGGTGAGCCATGAAGGGTTAATCAGACCAGGACAGTGTATGCAGCCAGGCAAGATGCTGGAAATGCACATTTCAGTCCTGACCAAATCCCCTCTGCAGTTCTCTGGGCAAAGCCTGTGCCACTTGCCCGGTGCAGCAGTCACATCATGAGACACGATGGCTTCAGCATCCCTGCTGAGCAGATGTCATCTGGTTCAAGGACAAGGGATTTGAACATCTTTACTGTCTGGCCCTGGGGTGGCAGAACTTTTTTGGTAAATGTGTTCACGTATGAGTAAGAGAAAATGCTGTGAACTTGTGCAGAGGGGGATGAGCCCACTTACCACACACTGATGCTCCCTCTGCAGCTCCCAGTAGCAGCCTCCGCAGGTCTCTGCGTTCCTCCCCTATCCTTGGATCTAACCCTCCAGACAGAAAGGAGGTGGAGAAGAGGGCAAATTGGAGAGAATACACCTTTGACTGGTGCTTTGAAAGGTAAAAAAAGGAACCTGGGCAAGGTTCAGTCCCATTATCAGTCGTAACAATGGCAAAGAGGAGCCAGAGGCATGAGCTTGAAAACACTTTCCTCCGAAAAAATCCATTGATTAGCTGGCAGGAGAGCACAGGGACGAAGGTCACAGGTTTTAGAGTCTGCCAAGTAACTATTTAATGGGCAAGAGAAATCTTTCCTTGTTGAACTGTAAAAAAACACAGTAATAACTAAGATGCACATGTTTGTACACAACCTTCCCCCGGACAGTCCATCTACACACACATCCCTGTGTCCACTTCTAATGTGGACCAGCTCACTGCTCCCAGAAACAACATGGTGACAGGTAAGTGGGAATTAATGACTTCATATGAAGCTGCAAAGGGATGGTCAGAGACAGCATTTGATTCCTCCTGGGGAAAGCAGGACATCACTCCTCCTTAAA
Source organism: Urocolius indicus (assembly GCA_013401255.1). Lineage (NCBI taxonomy): Eukaryota > Metazoa > Chordata > Aves > Coliiformes > Coliidae > Urocolius > Urocolius indicus. The sequence continues at coordinate 453,919 of WBNH01009949.1, read as the reverse complement.
GCCTCATTTTTCCATGGCTGAGTAGGAGGCAATTGCTCTCCCCCAATTTGCAGGTGAGGAAGGTGAAGCCCAGAGGAGAAACCCTCAGAGATGACACTAAGGGACAGAGTGGAGGCCTCCATTTCCAGTAAACTTCCCAAGTGCACCCAGGAGCTGAAGCTGTTCTCCTGGAGAGGGCTGGCTTCATTCCAGACCTGGGGGGCTGTGTGGAGTGTCCCAAAGGCTCTGAGGGAGGCAGGCAGGGCAAGGCTGAATTTTGGGAAGGAAGATTCTGCTGCAAACAGCAGCATTGAACTTTGTGCTGCTGCTGAGCCTGCTGTTTCACCCCAAAGTTGTGATGCTGCAGAAGAAGGGCATCTGGTGTGGACTTTAACAGCACAGGGGCTGCTGGAGTGAAGCCCAGTCCTTGGCAACAGCCCACTGCCAGCACTGAGGCTGTGCTTCACCCTGGGAAGCCAATTGCCACTTCAGAAGTGCTTTTCCCTACCACACTACTTCACAGATAAGGGCCAGAAACATCTCCTTAACAAACACCATGAGGACTGCACCTGTGCCACGGTGCTTGCAGAGAAATCAGCCTGGACTGAGGGACAATGCCACAGCATGAGCCAGATCCTGCTCATGCCATCCTTACCTGACTGTCCCTGCATGTTCTGGCCTTGCTGGGGATGGAGCAGGGCCAGCAGGAAGCTGGTGCCCTCCACGTGTGGATCCCCACAGAGTTTTGTGTTGTTCTGCTCTTCTCCTGCATATGATCACTTTTTATCACACTGGAAAAAAAGAGATTACACAAATAGGACCAAAACCTGGGGCTAACTGAGGTCAGACTGGAAGGGGAAGGACTCAGGAACTGGAAAACAGAAGAGACAAAGTCCTTCTTCAGAGCAAGGGCATGTTAGTGCTCTGCTGCTTAAATGAGATTCATAGTCAAGGCTTGGCTGCCTCATAGCCCTTAATAAACACCAACATTGTTGGCATAAAGAGGTTAGTGGATGTGTCAGCTCCAGCCTGGGAGTAAGGCTCTGCCTGCTTGTTCCTCTCTGTGGTCTCAAGCTGAGTGTTTCCTCCTCCCCATGGTTTCTGTGCTTGCTACAGATGTGGCCAAGCTTCGCTGCTGCCAATTTCATTCTGTGGGGTGTGAAGCCATTCGAGATTGAAACCCCCAACACTGACGGAAATTTTGGCTAGCAGCAAAGAACGTTCCCTTGGTGCACAAAGGCTGTTGTCTACACCCGCTCCATGGAGCAGGGGAATGCTGGCACGGGGTAACCCAGTGCCTCTCTTACTATGGAGTTCTTTAACAACGTGCTGACATGCTGTCCCTGCCCCCTCTGCTGGGTAGCATCAGTGAAAGTGCGGTCACTCAGCCCTGAGAGTGACCCATCAGGGTGGCAGCCAGCTGGAGCTCAGTCTCCACTGCTGCTGAGATTGTCCCCACCATGGGGCAGTGCCCGTGGAAGCACAGCCCTGCCTCAGCCACACAACAATGATGAGATGTGGACTTCTCAAGGAAATAAGAATCCATAAAGGGAAATGCATGGTTGAAGCTGAAGGGAACCATTAGCTCTGCTTGGGTTACTATTTGCATTGTAAAGCAGCTCTGGCCCCTGACCCTCCTTGAGCTTTTACCAACATTACATCTGCTGCATGAGCCCAGCACCCTCAGGCTGGAGCCACCACTCCTAGAGCTGGGCAGAAACATGGTTGCAGGCAACAAAGCTATAAGTAGTGAGATGAAATAATTACCCCACTTATTTATGGTTTAAACTCCAGCTCCATCAACGACCAGCCAGGGCAGGGGGGAGCAGCCAGAGAGTGCTCTGGGCATGCAGCTGTCTGAAAGGAGTGGAACAAATGGCTAAAGCTGTTTAAGCTGGCACACTCTGCAGCTTCTTCCGTGTTCTGCAAACTTACACGCTTCTTACTTCTGCAGATCACTGCACAATAAGCCACAGGAAAATATTTGGGCCTTTGCTTTCCAATCCTCATGCTGAAATAGCAGGAAAGTGCCAACCTTGAAGCAGGCAAGAAGTCCGATCACAACACGTTGCTCTGATGTTGGATTTTAGGCACAAACACTGAGCTGTGCTGCATTTTAGGATTCCTACCCTCCACTGCTTTAGGAATCTCAAGAGATGCAGCCTGCTAAGTACCTTGCAGGAGGAGGTTTGGGAACCACTGCAGCAGGAAAATCCAGATTTTCAGGCACAGAACTGGCTCCCTGGAGGCCACTGGGTCTGGCCAAGGATTGAGCCACTTTGGAGGGGACCAGCATGACTTTCTTCTTGCTACCCGCTGGTCCTTTAGACACTGCAAAGCCATCCTTCCCACCCCAATAGCTTTACTCATGCAGGTCTGGATTGCCTTGCAAAGCTCTGGATTCACCTTACAATTCCTGGGCTCTAATGCTAGTGTACTAAAGAGCACACCCTTGGACATCTGAGCCTTTGGCTGCTTTGGGCAGCCTGAGCCTTGCAGAGAGGGACAGGGAGACAGTGGGCAATGGGGTTGCCTTTAATGGAAAGACCTAGAGTGCTGTGGAAATCCCCCCATCCCTGTCCTGTGCACATCACACCTCTCTGCAGCATTGCAAGAAGGTGCCAGAGCTTCTCACGGGAAATGTCACTGGAAGGGGGCAGAGAACCCATCTCAGCAGGAGCCCTGGGACTGCGACCAAAGGAGGCTGAAGGATGCATGAAAGAAGTGAAATGACCCCAAGCTGAATATTGAGAGGATACAGGGAGGAGCTACAGCAACGACTTTTGGATGATGTCCCTTTTTTCCCAGACACGTTGCAAACACTTCATGCATCAGCCACATGGCATCAGAGAAAGCAACAGCATGCCAGCTAAGGAAAGGTGCTCCAGCTGCCTTCAGTGACAACCAACACATCATTAGCCCTGTGTTTTCTTAACTAGGAGGAGAAAATCCTGCAGATCCCATGCTATCATTGCAGAAGGCATAAAAAAGGATCACAGCCTCCCAGCAACCTCAGCCAGCCCATTCCACGTGTGGATGTGTCCTCTGCAGCCAGAGCTGGGACTGCTTCCCAGGAGCTCCCAGGGCATATCTGTAATCATGACAGATGTTATCTTGCTCACAATTATGGTTTGGTTTTATGACATCCTGCTGCTGACAAATGCAACTCGTTCCCTTCTTCAGGGCATGAACACCTCACAAGGTAATGGCTGCTGCCATAACAACACCAGCAAGCTCCTAACATGCTGCTGGTGCACACCTGGGCTTTATCTCTGGCATTGGATGCTTTATTGTACTGAAGGCTGTTTCCACAGCGCTGCCAGAAGAGGTAATTCCTGCTCCCCAGAGGAGTGCTGCTGCCTCTGGGAGGGTTTGGCATTTGCAGTTCCTTCCATTCCAATGCCCCTCCATCACACCTTGTACAACCTCTGCAGCCAGTGCATTCTGTTTTCAGCCGCTAAAAGCTTCCTACAGTTTGCCCACATCACTTTCTTCCTCTTCACTGCTCCTGTAATGGCTCAACCTTTTTTTCCCTGCTTTCTCTCTCTCTTTGGGCCTCTTTGTTTGTATAGTATTTGTACTGTAAGAGCCTCTTCTGCTCCACCAGCACCTGGGCTGGTACAGATAATCCCTTTGCTTTCCCAGCACTCCAGAGCTTCTTTGCCTTCCTTGCTTCTAAGACAAGCTTGTGGGGAAGGGGCAATGCCAGATGATGCAGGGGTGGACTCCATCTCCCAGCCAAAGAACTGATGCCCCTTGGGTACCTTGTGCCTCTGACCAGCACTTTTGCCTTTCGCTGGAGGCTGAAGGGATGCAGCTCTCCAGATTTCTCTGGTATTTCCAGCAAATGCCCAGGGTTTTTTTTTTTTACACTCTGACCCACTCTGCTATTTCTTCTGAGCTCCTCTCACCATCACAGCTCCTGTGGTAAGAGGTAAAAGCATGGGAAAAGCTTGTGTGCCCTTCAGCCAGCTGAGAGCAATGGGCAAATCCTCTGCAGGACAGCACTGAGTGCCCTGGGGATGATCCCTCTCCTCTGATGCTCTGGGTATAAGGCCCTGATCACAGAAAACCAGCCAGAAAGGCCTTGAATAGTATTTCACAAGCACCATGTGATGGTCTCCAGGGCTTACAAAAGGACTGCTGTGGCAGGAGGGGAATCAGTCACTTCCAAGACCCGTCCAAAACTGCTGACTAAGGCACCTAGGGCTGCTTTGAGTTGCTCCAGATGAGATGCTGGGCTGGATGAGCCTCTCTGTGCTTCTTCCCACACTGTCCAAGATTTTTACTAATTCTATCAATCATTAAACCCCTGTTTGCTGCTCAGTGTGAGCTTATCCTGTAATTTTTTTGCCTATATTAACCAGAAAGCTCTGACAGCATCACAACTTGTGGCTCTGGCTGTGGTATCGCTATAAAACACAGCACCTGCCTGCAAGAGCCACCTCTCCCCAAAGCCAGCTCCATCATTCACAGCCCCTGCAGAAGCAGTGTTTGCAATAATAATTGAACGTTTAGCAAACATCATTAGAACTAACTTGCCAATGAACAGAAATAATTATCAGATAATTGCTTTATGGACAGCCAAGCAGGGAAATGAGGAATGGTGTTTTCTCCATGTTAAACAGGGAGACACAAGTAGAGAAACAGAAGCACAGAAAAAGCTGCTCAAGGCCACAAAAAGGAGAGAAGTGCCCAGTCTGATCTTGTACCAACCTGAAGCTTAGTTGTCCTTGTGCTGGTGACTGAGCCCTCTCTGCTCCCCATGTCCCCTTGCAGGGCTCCAGCCACCATGCTGAGCTGCTTCTAGCAGCTGTAGACCACTGACCCTCAGCCAACCCAGAAACAGCCCAGATGTTGGCATTTTAAAGGTTTAGCACAGCTGTTGGCATTTTTGACCACTTAACCCAGGTGTTGGTATTTTAACCACTTCCTCTCCAGTCACCAGTTTGTTCAGGGCTTCCCCACTCATCCCCTCTCCCCCTTCCCATTCCCTTGTTTGTCCCCAGCCCCCTGTGCCTTGCCAAGCCCTCTGTAGTCAAAGTCCCGTGGTGGAAGTTTGGCACTGTGAGTGATGATGCAGGTGAGGACATCCCCTGTAACATCCCCTGTAACAGCATTCCAAGATTTTTCAGTCAAATTTAATTACCTTCCTTCTTCCCTCCCACTTTGCCTGTCCCTGATCAAATTAAAACAAACAACCCCCAGCAGAGTGTTTGTGACAGGAATCGTGTTTGAGACTAATTAAAACCTGACGATCAGCACGGAGATGAGTCTGGCAGTGCCCGTGGCAGAGCCTGTGGCAGGCGGTGTGGATGAGGACACGTGTCCTGCTCTGCATTGATCCCGTGTAACACTGCATTATCCTGCCCGAGCTGCTGCCTGGGGGGGAGGGAGCTGGAGGGGAAACGTGTGGGTCTCAATTAGCTCCAGCAATAATTTAATGGGCCGATTAACAAACCCGTGTGGCATCTTCCCTCGGATGCTGCTGAGCCGGATAGGGTGAGGTGCCAGCGTGTCCTGCCACCTGCCCTCAAGCAGGGAGGGCTGAGGAGGAGGGGGCAGTTTGCTTCACCATCCTGACTGCTTGGCTGTGAGCAGGTGCCTCTGTCCCCAGAGCTGAGTGGTCCTCAGCACACAGCTGCTTGGGCTGGCACTGGACATCTCCCTCTGCCTCAGCCCAGCCCTGGCTCCTCAGCCCTGCCTCTGCTTTCCCCTCTCCTGCAAACCTTGACCTTGGTGAGGAACAGCTCTCAGGGTGATGATATGCATCCCTGGCAAAGCCCCTGCCCTGCTTGCAGCCTCCCCACAGCCAGGCACCGCTCCCGTTCCTGGGTACAAATGGCTGCAGGGCCGTGCACAGAGCTGCTCAGGGTTCTGAGCCCTGGATAATGATGTCTCAGCAACCTGCCTGGTGACGAGTGGCCCAGGGAGCTCTTAACATCTGCTTGGCATTGCATTTGCTAGTGGAGAATTAGGGCAGAAGATTCAGGGATGGATTTCTTAAAGGCTGCTCGGGAGCCTCCGCAGGTCAGACATCTGCCAGTGCAAAAGCACAGGGTCAGGACCCCTCCTGCCCCCCTTTCCTCACCCTCCCCACTGCCACGTCGCTCCCTGGAGCCCCGGGGCCGGGCAGCATCATCTCCATCAGCCCCATCCCGCAAACTCCGCTGCCTCCGCCCGACCTGCGGCTCGCTGCAGGGCCCGTCTCTGCCTTTTCCACTCACCCTGGGCTTTCCCCTTTGGGGAAGATCTTCCTCCGTGGCATATGACAAGCACACATGTGTCACGAGACGAGTGAGCTCCGGGCTGGACTAGCCGCAGTGCCCTGCCGTCACTGCGATGGGGCTGCGGCTGCCCCGCTGCTCCCCTGCGCTCTGCTGCGTTTGCACATGCGGCTCTGCAGCCGCCTCCTGGTACAGCCGGCTCTGCACAGCCTGCCAGCGCTCCTGCCCTCCCTCAGCCCACTGCTCCTGCCCTCATCCCCTGCCCTCACCC
>WBNH01009949.1:291295-441177 GCA_013401255.1 Urocolius indicus | reverse complement strand
GGGTGCGTGTGGGTGAGGGTGGGTGCGTCTGGGTGCGGGGGTCCGTGGGTGCGTGTGGGTGAGGGTGGGTGCGTCTGGGTGCGGGGGTCCGTGGGTGCGTGTGGGTGAGGGTGGGTGCAGGTGGGTGCGTGTGGGTGCGGGTGGGTGCGGGGGTCCCTGGGTGCGCGTGCGGGCCGCTGCCACGCGAGGGCAGACGCGGATCGCGGGACACGCGGGTGGGTGCCGGACGATGCTCCGCAGCACCTCGGGGAGGGGATGGGGGAAAGGGAGAGCCCTTTGTGGCTGTGCCACGGGGTTAACGGGAGGGTCTGGGGACTCAGCAGAGAGCAAGGGCCTTGTTTTGTAAGGTGAGCTCTGGTATGAACTCGATATGGGGTTAAAAAGGGGGAAAAAATACCCCACTGGAGGTGGAAAACCCCCGCTGACTCCTGCTGAGGTTTCGAAGGGATGAGCTCGGGACTTGGGGGGCTGAGGGGAGGCACAGGGAGAGGACAGCAGGGTAGGGGGGCAGAAAGGGGTGCAGAAATGAATCTACACAGGGCCCGGGTCACCCAAACGCACCCCGAGTCCCTCCCTACCGAGATGGGCTTTTGGCTCAGCTCCGTCCCGTCCCGGAGCGGGGCTGGGGGGCAGCCACGGGGCAAAAACCCCTGGAGCTCAAGGTCCGAGGTGCTGCCCGTTGCTGCCGTGCCCATCCTCGGCAGAAGCCGTGGTGTCCTCATCCCTCGTTTCCCTCTCGGCCGGAGACACTCGTGTGAAGGTGGGATCTTTGTTTTGGGGTGCGGGGCCGGAGCTCGCCCCACCTGCAGCCGGCATCCCGGTGCGCTGCGGTTGCCAGGGCGATGCTTAAACGTGATGAACAGGGAAATGGTTGATGACGCCAGCTGGGAAAGGGCTGGAGGAATTTTATTTCATGTTTCTCGAAGCACAGCTTCCCCGTGTGCAAACAAGGGAAACTGAGACCCTGTGGGCTGCACGGGCTCTCTCAGGGCTCAGAAAACAGGCTTTCAGCACAGATCGCAGACCCCCTGCTTGAGCCGAGCTGCGGGTTTTCCATGGAAATGTCTGTTTACGTTCGGAGACAGATATCGGGGTGTTTGGGAAGGCTCTTTTGGCAAGCGTGGTGCGGGGATGGGAGCAGCAGGATGCTCGGGCTGTGCGGAGAGCGGCTCCCCCTGCGGGCAGAGGGAGCGGGGACCCGCGAGGTCTGCCTCCACCTCCTCCTCCTCCTCCTCCACCTCCTCCTCCGACCGAACGGGGAGGAGGCTCCCGGCAGAGGTTATGACCGATCTTACAGCAGATAAGGAAAAACAAGTCCTAGACTTTGCAGCTAGTGCTACATGTGTACAAGCCCTGTCTGTTGAAGTCTTTTCACCTTCTTCCACTCTCCCAGGCTGCAGTATGTAGGAGAGGCAGAGACTGTTCCGCTCCTGCTTAGTGACTCGTTGCCCAGCTCGCAGGAGCATCTGGGCTGGCTTCAGAGGAGCTGCCTGAGTTGCTGAAGGTGAGAGGATGAGCTGTCAGCCATCAGCTGAGATGTGAGCCTCTAACCTTAGCCTCAGGCCCCTGGGATGGGGTCAGACACTGGAGCCCAGCTCTGAAGGGGACAGCTCTGAAGGGGACAGACTGTGTTGGCAAGTTCCTGGTGGGGGCAGCACACAGGGGTCTGAGGGAACCTGTGCTGGAGGAACAGCTTGCTGGCATCTCCCCAAGGCACTGCGCTGTGTGTGGGGCTTGTGCAAGAGAGGTGGGTGTTGTGTGACAGGCTGACATCAGCTCTGGGCAATCTCCCAACACAGGAGTTTAAATACATCTTAAAAATTTTGCTAATGCCCGAGAAGCCAAGGCCATGGCTGCTCCTCAATGTGCTGAAACCAAAGGGCATGTGTTTTACAGCAGATCCAGGCTTGACTTGGGCTCCTCTGCCTTCATTTCCCAGCTGGCAATGCCAGTCTCCAAATCTGGCTGTAGCATCATCCCTTCCCCTCCTCACCACCAGTACCTGGCAGGGAGGGTGCATGGCAGCTGCCAGGCCTTTGGGGGGATGCTGTGGGCCTGATCGGGGTGCCCTGGCTTCCCTCAGCTCTGCCGTGGGCCCTGTGGGAGTGGAGAGCAGCTCGGCTGCTCCTGTGGGGCAGGGGCAGCTTAGGGCAAAATGTGGGAGGGGGGTGTTCCCCCACCTCTTCCACGTGCTGCTGCAAAGGCAAACCTCAGTGACCTGTTCCAGGTCTTTGGAGGAGCTGTGGTCAGTACTTCAGCGATGAGCTTCCATCCATAGGTAAAAGCATCCTCCCTGGCTCCTTCCCCCGGTGCATCCCAGCAAAGCCCCAGCAGCAGCTGCGCGGGACGGACGGTCTCTGGCAGGAGCTGCAGGCCAGAAGAGGGGAAGATCTGACAGTGGTAACATTAGACTCGCTCGCAGATGGAATTGCATTCACTGATTTTTCAAAACCAGGAGGGACCATATATAATTATCTAGTCTGATCTGCAGGGAGAGGGGGGCTGCTCGGGCTGGAAAGGCCAGTGGAAAAATTAGCCAAGGAATGCTGATTAGTACAAAGTCTTCCTGCGTACCCATTCTGCACGACTCCTACTGTCCTGCTTTCAGGCCATTCCACTGAGGATGAAATGAAGAAACCCTCGAGGAGATTTAAAGTGTCTACAGGAAATACCTGGAACTTTCTGCAGCAGGAAATGAAAGCGGAGAAGGCTGAGGGGCAGCGAGGGGCCAGGACACTCACCCGGGGAGCATCCTTAGCCTGCAGGGGCTCGTAGCTGAGGACATGAAGAAAAGGAGATCATCCACGGCTGGTGAGAGAAAGGAAAAAGCTTTCCTTTTAAAAGAATGGGAATGATCCTCTACACTCTCTCATAAAATCCCTGTTCAGATAATTCTCTGATGAGAGGAGGAATTTGCTGTTTGCCGATGTGAGTCATTTACAGATGAAATGATCAGCCCTTTGTGTTTCCCACTGAGAAACCGAGGCAGAGTCCAGAAAACAGGGCCTTGCACTCTTTCCCTGTGCCCCACTTTGCAAGGGTTTCTCCCCAATATCCCCCACTCAGTTGCCCTCTCCTTTCCCCCTCCTCCTGCGATCCCAGCGGCTGCACGAGCTTGGAAGCGGCAGATCCAGGGTATGTCTCCAGGCTCCAGAGATGTCCCGCTCCTCTGGGCCTCCTGACCCAAGAGACCTGCTAGGGAGAAGAGCCTGGTATGCCCTGGCAGGTGCCTCGAGAGAAGGAGGAGGAGGCAGAGGAGGAGAAGGGCAGCTGCCCACCAGGCTGGGGAGGACACGGCCATCCGAGGCTGCACGTTGCCCGCTCTCGTCTCTGCTCTCCCCATCAGTGCTGAACACATGCACAAAGGGCCACAGCAATGAAATAGATATTTATAACAATCATAATTATTATTCTTTCACCAATTTTCTCTTCCGTGGATGGAGCCTGGCAGAGACTACAGAGCAGGCAAAACTGCTAAAGCAGAAAGTAATGGTGCCCCCAGGACAAATAAAAGTGTACTTCAAACCTGCAGATGCTGCTGAGAGCCCCAGCGCAGGAAATATCTGCAGAATGAATCGGGAGGTTTATGGAGCTCAGGCTGCAGGTTTTATAAGCAGCCCAGGAGGGGAAGCGAGAGGGGGACCAGGGGCTGGCACCTGGCAGTATGGGGGTGGTACCTTGGGGCGTGGGTGCTGGTGTAGGATGGCTCCTGCTCCTGATTGATGGGTCTGGCAGGAGCCCAGAGTGTTCCTCGCTGCCAGTGAAGCAGCTGTGCAGGAGCCAGAGCCCCAGGGAAAGCCCAGAGAGGGCCAGGGCTTGCGTGGCACCGAGGAGCTCCATGCCAACGGCTCACGGTGGGCGCATAGAGGCTCAGTCCTGGGGAGGAGGCAGAGGGCCCTTACAGCAGGAAGAGATGAGATCTAAGGAGCAATAAATATAGACAACATCCTCGGTGGTAAACAAGAGGTTGCTGCCCTTCTCTCCTCCTCATACCTTCGGGCTCAGTTTGTACCCACACACAGGTTGGGGGAGTCCTGGGCAGTGATCCAGGAATGGGGCACAGGCAAGCTGTAAGGCACAGATGGTATCAGGGCTGGGTATGGCCGTGGCTGCTGCCTGCTGCCAGCAAAAGAACCTGAAAGAAAAATCAAGAGAACAAGGTTGCTGTCCTGAAAAGCCTTCAAAGTGTGCTGGGATGAGCTCAGGCAGCCCGCCCCAGCTGGAACAAAGGCATTCCTGCGTGTGCTGCTGAGGTTTGGCACGTGGCGGGCAGTTCCAGGCTTTGCCTTCTTTTAATAGTACGTCATAAAATAATGTTCTATATTCTATATATTTTGATGGCCGTCAGGAGAGCAGTAGAGGGCAGGGAATGGTGGAGGGCTGGCCAGCAGAAGGAAAGCTGAAGGAGAGGAGTCTCCAGAGGAGCAGCCTGAGGAGGGCAGGTACCCCAGGCAGGGGTCTGGTCCAGCACAGAGAGGGGCAGGAGTGGGGCAGTGATGGGGTGAAGCTCCCAGACGTCTGCAGGGGGATGAGTCAGGGTGCAGCTTGCCAAAAGCTGTCTGGTGGGGGAAGGAGGGGGAGCTGAAGTGGAGGTATCGCCGTGGTTAGCAGGGGAAATCCTCCTGCTGCGGGGTGAGAAGAGGCTGTTCCCTCCTGCCGCAAGACCAAGCGCATCCGAGGGCCTTCCAGTCCCCTCTCTGGCTGCTGCCTTGTTAGTAGCCAGAAGAGCACAGAGGTCTGCGGGGTTGTGACAAATTGCCTCCAGCCTGGCTCTTGGGTTCCCTCCCAGCTGCCTGCAGGTTTCACTGCTCTGCCTTTGTGCCAAGGGCTGGCCTGGCTCTGTGGCAGCAAGGATGCTCCACAAAGGTGTTTGCAACGTGGAGAAGCCCTTGGCTTTAGCCTGAGGGCACAGGTGAACGCCCTTGTCCCAAAAGCTACCCCTTCTCATGGGCAATGGGGTGAGGGAACAGAAGCCATCGATAGCACAAGACCTGAAAATGGATATTCAGGGAGCGAAATGTTCCTGGGAGCCAAAGAGTAAGGGAGAGACTCTGGGCAGGGCATAACCCAGGGCATGAGGACTCAGGTCATGCCTTCCCCACTTCTCCCCAGCGTCCTCACACCTTCATTTGCCATCTGACAGTGGCAAAGTCCCTGGACCTGCTCTGCCCTCCCAGCCCCGCTCAGCAGAGAAGGCACTGGCAGCTCTGGGATCCGGCAGACGAGCCGTTATGGGAAGGGCACAGCACGGAACCAGTGCCAAACTGGAGCCAAGCCCTTGGCTGCAGGATGGGGCTCATTAGGTGCTTAATTTTTAAGATGTTCACTAACTTTATGGATTCTTTTCTGGCCAAGTGTGGAAATTTGCCTGTGGTCTCTGCTGGCGTCTGTGGGCCGGGGCTGCTGGGGTGGGGGTGGCACACGGCGTGCCAGGGCTTGTGCCAGCCTGGGTGGCTGGCTGGGATGCAGCATGCCAGGGCCTGTNCCCACTTCTCCCCAGTGTCCTCACACCTTCATTTGCCATCTGACAGTGGCAAAGTCCCTGGACCTGCTCTGCCCTCCCAGCCCCGCTCGGCAGAGAAGGCACTGGCAGCTCTGGGATCCGGCAGACGAGCCGTTATGGGAAGGGCACAGCACGGAACCAGTGCCAAACTGGAGCCAAGCCCTTGGCTGCAGGATGGGGCTCATTAGGTGCTTAATTTTTAAGATGTTCACTAACTTTATGGATTCTTTTCTGGCCAAGTGTGGAAATTTGCCTGTGGTCTCTGCTGGCGTCTGTGGGCCGGGGCTGCTGGGGTGGGGGTGGCACACGGCGTGCCAGGGCTTGTGCCAGCCTGGGTGGCTGGCTGGGATGCAGCATGCCAGGGCCTGTGCCAGCCTGGGTGGCTGGCTGGGTAGGAGCCGTGGCCGCGGGATGCGTGGCTGGGAGCCCGCTTGCCCGCCCGCGCCGGGCGTGTTCCAGCCCTTGCCGGGCCATCCCGCCGGGAGCACAGCTGATGGTTTCTCTTTGGTCCCTGCCCTTGGAGCAGCTCCAAGCCTTTGATTTCAGAGGCTTGTCAGGACACTTTAGCAGCCTCCAGAATGTGCATGTAAACACAGTGATTAAAAAAGAAATGCTTCCAGGGGATGGGCTGAGGCTAAAACTGTCACCGAGGTGGCCTGGACAGACACAGAGGGGTCACATCAGCCGGTAGTTTTGGTTTTAATCCCCTAGAAGCTACCAGCAGTGGGGAAGGGGTCACAGCTTGGGAAGTGGGAGGGGATGGAGATGGGGAAGGACTCACCCCCAGAAGGCGGCAGGAGAGGAGAATGTATGGCTGTAGGCTCCGTGGAAGACGCTTCGACTGTTCAGCAGGGAAGGAAGGAGCAATTTTCAGATAAAGCGATAGGACTGCTGAGACAACCACAGCGTTTATTAGTGGGAAAGCTGGAGCAGGTTAGCGGGAAGGTGTTCTGAAGGTCATTTGTTATGGCTGGCTCTGCAGAGCTGCCCTCCAGGTCTCCACCGCTGCAGCCAGGGCAGCACCAGGACTCAGCTCCTGCGGTCATATAACGGCTCATGGACATTCTCCCTGTGAAACACATCTGGGCAGGAAAGGTCATTTCTTCTTCCCTCATTTCTTTCCTTTTTCTCACCCTTTTCCCTCTGCTCAGATGTGCCTTTTGTTTTGTAACACATTGACAGGTGCTAAAGTTGAGCCACGACCAGGTGAGCTTGGCAGAGGCCGACAGGGAGAGGAAAGTGCTTTTAGCTGCTTAGCTGAGCCGGGCCCAGGGTGGGTGGCTGCTGAGCTGGCAGCCCTGCAGCAGCTGCCCCAGGTGATGCTGACCCAGTCACTCGGTTGTCTCATGGCAGTGTACCACCAAAGCTGCTCAGTAAAGCTCTGGTTAACACACTCCTTGCACCAGACTAGGGCTCATCAGCCTCACGTGAATATCCTACGTCTTTAGACCCTGCTCTGGTCTCTTCTCAGACCCAGTCTTCCCTGCTTGTCTCCCTTTCTGGGGCTGTACTTTTCTTCCCGCCTTTGAGGAGGAGCAGGGAGCAGTGGTAGCAGCAGCACAGAGCCAGAAGAAGCCCTTCCAAAGCCAGCTGGAGGAGAAAGAGCTCTTTCTCTGAGTGCTCGAGATATTCCTCTCCCTTTCCCTGTACAGATAGGCTGTGGCCAGAAGTTAATATTCCTCTGGCGTGGTGCCCTGACCAGGGAGGGTGGCAGGCTCTTGCATTTAATAACTTATTTATCTTTCCTTATTGCAGGAATAATGACAGTTTTCATTATTAAGCTGCTAGGTAATAGTCTAGCCTTTGGTGGGAGCTGAATCATCATCCCCTCTTTGCTGACAATTTGATTCAATTACCCGGGAGAGGTGTGACAGAGGAGGACAAGCAGCGGCCCAGTGCTGCCGCAGTGGCTGCCCCGGCTCTCTGCTGATGGCCAAGCTGGTGGCTGTCCCTCAGCCATGCTCTCTGCTGTCTGCCCATGCTCCTCCTTCTCCTGTCAATGAGACAGACTCCTAACCCCTAGAAGCCAGCGTGTCCCTGGTTGTGGGGCTTGGAGGAGAAGGGAAACATGCAGGGCATCAAGCACAGGGTGATGGGAGTGCAGGCAGCAGCCAGTACCATGTCCCCGACCCACCCAGCAGAGATGTGGTGGTGGCAGGGATTAGGGAGAGGGCTCTCCAGCCTCTGCCTTACCTTGCAAAAGTCTTTCTCCTCTCCAGACCGAAGGGATTTGGAAACCACCAGCCCAGAGTTGTATTTTGTGTGCGTGCACTGTCGTACTGGGGCAGTGGGAGCTCGGGGCAGCAACAGGCAACAGCAGGCAGTAACAGGCAGCACTGGGCAGCAGCAGGCAGCTCACAGCTCTACTAACAGAACAAGAGTAAACCAGAGAGAAGCTGCCTGGGACCTGGCAGTGTCTCTGTGTGCGGGGCAGCAGCACTGTGGCTGCTGCCAGACCGTGCTCGTGGATGCAATGATGCAGTGGTAATGATATATGCAGTCAATTAAATACAACCAATTTTAATTAGATGTATAAACACGCCTAAAGTTAAATGAGGTCTCTTTATGGAGAAAGAATGCAGCACGGTACCATATTAAATGAGAAACTCATGCATTTCCCAAATGGGAGCTTCCCAGATTCACACGTAGAGCTGCCTTTGGAAACCATCCCGTCTCCTCCCGCTGGCAGAGGTGGCTTCCAGTGTTCAGGGGGGCCTGGGCACAGGAACTGGGCACCATAAGGGCTTGCTTCAGGGAGAGTGGCCACATCCTGCTCCTCTGGGAGCCTCAGAGCAGTTGGGATGGGTCCCAGTGCTCGCCCAGCTCCCCGTTCATCCTGCTCCTGCTGCAGACAGTGCTTGCAGCTCCTCTCCATCCCTCTCCTCCTCACCAACCCCAGGCCAGGCCACCCCAGACGAGCACGATCTGGGATGAGAACGGGTTTCCCCCCCATTCCCAGATGAGCACCTTGTTATAGTGCTGCCGTACAGAGGAAATGGAACAGAAGAAACAAAGTGAACCGGTTTCTAATTATGCCTTGTTTGCTTTCGTTTAGAGCTAATTCAGCCCACACAAAAGTTATTCTCCATATTAGAAGAAATATATATTTAAAAAAAAAAACCACAGATGCACAGTTTCATTAAAAAATTAAACTGCAGAAACTAAGCAGTGTCTGCTTCCACCTTTCCCCCTCTGATTAAAAACTATTTGCATTTCAAAACAAACCAGCATTAATTTGGACCAAATGTTACCAGGGCTCTTCTTTCTAGCCAGGATAATTAAGCATGTGGCAGGCAGTGAATGGCTCCATCTCGTACAAGGACTCAGATGAGCTTCCTCTGGGCTGCAGAAATGACTCTGAGGGATGTGGAGCCCGAGTTTTGTAGCAGCTCATTGCACTGGTACCTCTTAGCCCAGAGACTTAGAGTGGTGCAACTTCCCTTTCCCACCTGGACCGGGGCTTGCTGCTGTTATGGCGTACTCAGAGAATGCTCCTCCCGAAGTGAAGCCTATGCTGAGCATGCACATCAAAAATTGAGGGCAAGAAATCCTCTAAGGAAGCTTTTAGACCCAAACGTGTAAAGATTCCTGACCAGCCTCGGAGATCTGACAGCAGTGGTGTTTTGTGCAGACACAGGGATCTTTCAGCACAAGCTGGAGGCAACAGTAGTTTGAGAAGAACAAAAAAAAGCCCCAGGAAATCCAGAGCTTCTTTGTGGGAAACCCAAGAGCTTGAGAGAATGGAAAGTCAGCACTGAAGGTGAGGGATCTGCCTCCAACCCACCCCTGCTCACACAGCACTCCATCCCTCTCTGCTTTGCTAAACCCTGGAGACAGGGCTTGCGGAGTGCTGGTTGCCCTCGTACCTGTCCTGGGACCAGCTCTGCTTCTGCCCCTCCCCTGCTCTGTCCCCATTCTGCTGTGCCCATGGACACAGATGGTCCTGATCATCCTGCATCCTCCAGACCCAGGCCAGGGCCATGGGTGGGCATGTCTGAGAAGCAACGGGCCAGCAAGAGCTGAACCTGCTGAGGTGATGGGTGCCTCTGAATGGAGGGAGCTCGGTGTGTGATGCAGGAGGGGGAGGAGAGCAGGAGCCTTTCCCCAGCCCTCGTGCTAGGATTCACCAGGACTTTTCCTTCGTTGCAGATGCCTGCTGTGTGTGTTTGCTATTGGTTTTAAGGCTTGGCCAGGACCTCTGAGCACCCAAGGTACCCAAGCCTGCCCTGCTGCCGAGCCCCACGGCAGCCCTGGCGTCTGCTTGCCAGGGAATATTGGCCAACATTCCTCTGGAATCACATTCCAGAGATATTTACAAGATATGTACAGAAAATAAATACACAAAAAGAGAACTTATTAAAGATAATAAACCCAAGGAGCTGAGGAAGGCCTCATCTGCCCCGCTGACCCTGCACAGCCGCTCACGGGTGCTGCCCATGGGCTGGGGCTGGGCCAGAGCAGGAGCAAAAGGGAGCCATCAGCTTTCACTGCTCCTCATGCATCAGCATGGCTTCAGCATCACCCTTCAGCAGGGCATGGAGCTCAGAGAGGTCATCCCTCTGGGGCAAACCGCCTGTCTGGAGCCTCAGCCCTGCTCTGTGCCCTGAGCTGAGCACCAAACAGCTCGGAAGTGCTGTGCCGGAGAGGAAGGAAAAAAGCAGACTATTAATTAGCAGCAAATGTACAGTTAATGGGGCTTTTTTCCCTTCCTAAACAATTCATCAAAATGATTCCATTGAAATTTAGCTGATGGGGCGCTAAATGCAGCTGGGCTGTCCTGCTCTGGGTTTTTTCTGCCCCGGCTAGAACAGAAAGCTGATACTGCAGCCTTGGATTCGGGATTAACTGCACACTTTGGGGATGGAGACAGTGGGAGTGAGCAACTTAGTGCTTCTGCCCCTGCCAGAATTCAGAAGATATAGGGGCTGTAAGTAAAGAGGTTACAATGCTCAAAACTGACATAATCCTCACCCCTTTCTTTATACACGCTCCTTTACTGTCTGCAAGTTCATTTAAATAGAGAGCAGAAATTCCTATTGGGCCAGTTTAGGGACTGCAATAAAGCCGAGCCAGGGAGGAAGGCCAAGCTGGTTATTGGTGATGCCGTTACTGGGTATGTCATGCTGTTACCAAGCATGCTTGACAGACCCCTGAAACGGCCTTGCTTCATGAAAAACTTGGGAACAAAACACGGCCATTAAATTTTTTAGTGTTTTTTAAGATTGCTCTTGTATGGAAGAAGAGAAAACAGCTGTTTACTGCTTTAAAAGGCTTGTTTTTTTTCCTCAGAAGTCACATTGCTTTTGGAATTTAAAGGTACAGAGAAAGGCTAAATGTAACCCAGAAAACTGATGTTGCCAAGCACTTGGCTGTCCCTGTGCTGCCTCTGGGTCCCTGCTGAGCATGGCCTTGGAGCACAGGCTCAGCTTTCAGCAGCCCTTTCGTGTCCCTGTCCAAGGAACTTGCTGAGGTGCTTTGCTGAGCCTGAGCCAGGACATGTCTGTGCTGCGCCTGAGCCAGGGGCTGCTCCTGCCACAAGCACCCCAAGCACAGGGGCAGCTGCCTGTCCTGGAGCTCACAGCAGAGCCCAGACCCGGGTCCAGCTGCATTTCTAGCCCCAATGCCTGCAGGATGTGCCCTTGGAAGCAGAGGATGTACTAATGCTCTCCCTGGGTCAGCAAAATGCCCTGAGAGGATGATGAACCACAAGCCAGAGGACCTCTGCAGCCATGGAAGCCCAGTTCTCCCTGGAAACCCTCTTATCCATCCAACCAGCCTGTGTTTCCAAAGGCTTAGAAAGCTGCTAATGAACAGAACCATTCATCTCTCAGACCAGCCTGTTATTTTCTGTCTTACACTTCTGTCTCACCTCCCCAGAGGAGAATGGGGAGCTCTGGGCATGCTGGGTGCTGTGGCAGGTGCCATGCTCCAACCAGCATGACAACTGGAATGGAATAGAAGAGCATGTTTCAGTTGGAAGTGACCTACAACCAACTGCTAACTCCTTCAGGGGGCTGACCAAAAGCTGAAGCATGTTGTCATGGGCATTGTCCAAATGCCTCTAAACCACTGACAGGCTCGGGGTATCTGCCACCTCTGCAGGAAGCCTATTCCGGAGGAGCAGTGTGGGAGCTGCGAGTCCGGGGAAATGGCAATGGACAAACAGGATCCAGCTGCCAGAGGAGTAAATCCCTGAGCCTCACAACTTTCCCATCCAGCCATGAAACAATCTGCTGATTTTATTGAAACCAGATCGCCGGCTTCATCCCGCAGTGGCTGCTTCAGCCGCTTCGGCACGTCCAGTGGCCCCCGGGAGCTGCCCGGCGCTGCGAGGGGAGCAGCAGAAGATGACAGCAGAGATGGAGGCTGGCTCTGTTCCCCCACCACAGCCTTGCCCATGCTCACAACACGTACACATATGTTTCCCAAAAAGGTAGATGGAGGCATTGCCAAGACCTGGAGGGTCTGGCTCAGGGCCTCTGGATGCCTCCCGTGAAGTCCTGCCCACCACACTGTTCCTCTTTGGCTTGTCCTTCTCCCTGTAACATTCCAGTTGGTCCTTTTTTCTTATGCCCTCCAGCTGCATCATTTGCAGAGAATAGGTCTGTCATCTCCTTTCCCTGCTGCATGCCCCAACCCAATAGCCACACAATGGTGTGTGCTAGCCCAGCTCCCCCAGCCCCTGGGCAGGAAGGGCTTCAGCCTGCCAATTCAGATCTGCCCCAAACTCAGGCTTGGCTGGCAGCTGTGGTCCAGGAATCAAGAACAGCTGAGAGTCTCAGCAAATCAGCCAAAAACTGTCCATGCCACACCACAGCCTGCATCCTCCATGGAAGGAAAGACATCTCAGGTTTAGCCCAGGTTTATCCCACACATCACAGCTGAAAAAGGTCCACAATGAGATCATAAGCAAAAGGAGCCAAACTTACTGTATGAAGCTCCAGAAATAGTCATCTCCGTTGCAGTAGCTCTGGGGACACAGCTGGCACCAGAGAGCCCTTGGGCTGAGGGAAGCACAAAGAGGCAGATATGGGTTTGCACAGTGATGCTACAGAGCCTGGAGATTTGGGGTCCTTTGAAACCTGTGGAGTGAGTGAGTGCTAGCGAGCTAACGAGGGACTGCTGTGGCTCATCACGGAGCCTTAATGACTTCCACCAGATCACAGATGCTGCATCTCACTTGGTGGTGTTGCTGGAAAGCCTTAACGGAAAAGACATGATTTGTTCTCAGGTTTCACAAGTGTGACCTTGACACTGAGCCTCGAGTTTCTCAGTGAGGGGTGAGAGTGTCTGGAGTGCTGGGAGGGGCTTTGCTGGGGACCCTGTGGTGGCTCCTCTGCCCCTGGAATGAGGGAGGTGGGTGCCTGGACAACACACACCCAACTATGCCAGAGCCCAATGCCATGCCCAGGGCAGTCTTTTGGTTTCCTCTCACTTTAAAGATCATCTCTTGGTGCTCATTGTGCAGAGATCTGAATGACCTAAGTAGAAGGGAGAATTGAACAATATAAATAATAGAAGCTGGAATGTGAAACCAGCTGTCCTGGAGTCACTGTCCTAAAGAGGAGCTGAGCAAAGCCCTGACCATCCGAGATGGCAGAGCAAGATCAAACAATACGTATCTGCTTTTATTTCAGAATGTTACTTGAAAGGCAGTGCTTTTGTTTCATGGCATTACTTAAAGGGTGTTAAATTATACAAAGGCAACATGTGGTTTTCTATAAAGCCTCTGAAGTCCAGAGCTGCACCAAGAT
Organism: Urocolius indicus; assembly: GCA_013401255.1. Taxonomy (NCBI): domain Eukaryota; kingdom Metazoa; phylum Chordata; class Aves; order Coliiformes; family Coliidae; genus Urocolius; species Urocolius indicus. The sequence continues at coordinate 427,920 of WBNH01009949.1, read as the reverse complement.
GAGCACGGCCCATCCTTTATACTCTCAGTGACTCCTTTAATTGGCTCAATTTACAGTCCTTCACTGATGGTCTTTTCCTGTCCCACCGTGGTGTAAAAGCCACTAAGCTGCTTTAGGGGACTGCTGAGCTGCTCTTCCTTGCTGCAAAGAAATACGAGCAGCAGCAAATGTAGCATTGACTGATGGATAAGATTGAAATGAAGAAATGTCAGAAATAAAGCATGTCTCTGCCTGGTTGCCTTTGCTCCTCAGAGGCCAGGCTGGGAGCTGGCAGGAGGAGCAGAAACTCGGCTGTGGGGGACCGTAGTGGGACCCTATGTGTCACTGCTGAGGAAGCTCAGTATTTCTGCCCCCATGCAGGGAAAGCGGGGGAGTCCCACATTATCTCGAGCACCCATTGTGGCAGAGCAGGAGCTGCCCTGCTCCTCTGCCTGGGTGGGTGGGCAAAGGGCTGTCTGACAGAGAAATGGAGGCTTCGTTTGCCATGTGAGGTTCTGGGAGTGGAGAGCAGCAGCCATTAGGGTTGCTAAGAGACACCAGCCCGTGCCTGACTTACCCAAATGAACCAGCCTGTCACCGGGACTTGAAAACCAAGGGTGCCTTCAGGCACTGCTGGTGTTCCTCTGCCCGCTGCTCAGGATGTGTGTCCTCTGCCCTAAAGGCTCAGGAGAGGCTGTGGGGGTGCAAGGGGGACCCATGGAGCAGGGAAGGTCTCACCAGTAAGGGGTTTCCACTAAAGACAAATCAGAGTGCACAGACACCTGGGTTTGCCTGTTTGGGTTTGGATGTTCATTTCCCTCCAGCAGCTTCATGGCACGGCGAGGGGAGAGGGGGGAGGGACCCCTCCTGCTCCTACGGGACACATCCATCGTCTCTGTCCCTGCAGAGAATTTGCCCAGGCACATTGTAACAACACTCCTCGTGGGATAAGGGCTTAATCCTGGCTGCTTCTTGCCATCCAGGAAAGCATCCTGAACATTTTAACGAGGCAGTGTGTTATCTGCCTGCTCCCCCACCTCCCCTCTTGGCTCAGAGCAACCCTTCCTGAATTATCACGGGGATGTGAGGGAAGCAATAACCCGGGGTGACAAGCGAAGCTCAAGGACCATTTGGCTGCAGCCAGTTGGTTAAATATCCTTTTTTTGGCACTTTTTTCCCTCAAAGTCTGATGTTTTTGGTTTTTTTTTTTTGAAACAGAGAAAATTAACAAAACCCGGAGCTGGCTGATTTCAACAAAGTGTTCTGATGAATAATAAGCCATAATGGGCCAAAACAAGATAGGGAGTTTATCTCATCCCACTGCACATCACATTTCATGCTCGCATCCGCTTGTTTCCAGCCTTCCTGCCTGGGCCGTGATTGGAGAGTCTGTTTTCTTTCATAATTTGCTTCAACTGCTCCAAAATGGGACATTTCGAGGGTTCTAGAGAAAAAAAGATTGTGGTTTTTTTTCCTTCCGTCAGTGCCATTCTGTGAAGAGACTTCTGCAGGAAGCTGAGGACAATCAACTTGTGGAGCTGGGGAATTTTCTCCCCCGTGCTGATCTCATCCCTATGCCGCCCCGTTTCAGAGGCTGCAGAGGTGAGGAGGCAAACACAGCCCCGTGTGTCCACACCTTCCCAAGCACCTCACTGCTTTGGGAGCAGACTGGTCACTTTGTTACGTGTTTATCGAGATCATCTCTTCTTAGCGTGACTGCGAAATGAATGGTTTGATCATTAAAACCACGTGCCCATTTACCCTTTGCTTTGTATTCTCAGATGTGGAAAAACCTCTGCAAGCCCTTAAAACCCATCTTCTCTCTGATGTCTAGGAAAAACAATTAAAATCAGAGAGAAGGTCACTTGCAGCTCTGTCTGTGGGACAGGTCCCTGCTCCCCAGGGCCGATCCTGCGCCGGGATGCTGGGCCCTCCTGAGTACATCCTGGGGTAGGAGGGGAGCAGTGGCCTGGGAGCCTGGATCAGCTGCAGACCTCTGCTCCCTCAGGCAGTGCTGCCATGTGTTTCCATTTATAAATTAATTAAATTTCATATTAGATCCACTTGAGGATTTTGTGCACTCGCTGCCTCTCCGGGGAAGCTGTCCCGAGGCACCGGCTGGTTAGAAACATCCAGCTTCTCAACCGCAGCAACACAGGAGTGCATATGGGGTAAAAAACCCAGCTCAGACCTGGAGTCAGCACTGCCCTTTAGCTAATGCATCTTTCTGCTGATCGGATTAAGAGAAGCTGCTACTCGGAGGCGACCTGGAGCGTGAGATAGGAAGCACGGCCCCTCTCCGAAGCAGCCTGTCGTGGAGCGTGGGGCTGTCCTTGGGGCAGCCTGGGTCAGGCCGTGCCTCGCTGCAGCAGCTGCCAGACGAGCTGCTGCAGACCTTGACCTTTCTGGTTTGGTGCAATAACATCCTCATGTAGTCGGCTAAGCGGCTTCTCCAGGGCAACAGCACGAGTCTCCGGCGGGGAGCAGCCGTCTCGCTGGCAGCTGCGCTGCTCGGGCAGAGCTGCCTTGGCAGGCAGGGCCAGGGCCATGCGGGGACAAGCGGCTGGAGCAAGGGGGAGTGGGCAGCCTGGGCAGGATGGGCAGGGGAGCAGCAGGGACAGAGTGGTGAGGCAGTTGTATCTCTGTCCCCTCCTCAGCAGTGTGGAAGAGTGCTGCTGCACTTTGGGACTTTCCCAGCACCCTGGGCTGCAGAGAGAGAAGCCAATTGGCTGTCGTGTATGATTTACTGGCTGTGCAAGGGGGATTGTTGCAGGCAGGGCTGCGGGGACTAGTTACAAGCACGGTCTGGATTGGTCCCTTGTGCACAGCAATATTGGAGGTGACTGAGGTGCTCGTCAGGCTGACGGACCGTTGAGAGCTGTGGGAGAAGCTCCTCTGCTCCAGCGCCCAGGGAAATGAGGTTGGCTCCCAGGTCATGGCTGTAACAGGACAGCACAGCCTGGCCTCGCAGCATGCTCCAGCCCATACATCTTGTGTTGCCATGTTGTTTGGGCAATGCCCACAGTAATTGTAAAGTAGCATCAGGCAGGGGATGATGCTCGGAAAGGCTGCGGTGCCTCAGCTCAGCTGCAACATGTGGATGATGTAGGGGGTGTGGGGGATCTGCTGCCTTTCCAGGAAAGTCCAACAGGCTGATTGTCTTGGGATAAAACACGGTACTAGACTGGCTTTTGCTTGCACATCTCTTCCTGGGAGCTAGAGGGTGACGAGGGAGGTGGAAATGAGAATGTGAAGTGGGGTGCTTTGATGTGAGAAGCCTGTAAGGCTGACAGTGCAGGTGCTGGACACTCAGCACCTAGCCATGCCTCTCCAGGAAGAGTGAGTGAGGGGAAAAAAGTGCATAAAATATAATCCCCAATGAATTAAGCAGCCAGACACACTTGCTCCTGGAGCATTTGTTCAAAAGCCATAAGTAATGCACTTTCCTTGACTTAGTGATCAATGCTTCTTACCCACATACACTCCAATTAATAAAACCTTTGTACTCTTGGCCCTGGTCCATGCTGGCTTTTAGCACTCTTCATCCCCTGGAGCAGCTCAGACCTCCCCCAGCAACCTCTGGCAGTGCAGCCTGCACACTTGGCAGGTCCTCGCTCAGGTCAGAGTGGATGGACAGAGCCTTTTCCCTGCCCTGGCTTGGCCCCAGGGCAGCCCAAATGCCCAGAAAAAAATAAGTCTAGGAGATGCCCCACTGGAAGAGCACCCAAAAAGGCACCTGGCCAAGCCCAGGACAGGGTTAACAGAACAGTCTCCTCTGCCATGGAGACAGTTCCTGGTGTGTTGTCTTTTGGGGTGGGAAGGCATGAGCTATGTGGGTCAGCAGCACACAGACCCACATGCCATGAGATCCTGAGCCAGGTGCTCAGCACGGGCAGCATGGATCTGTGGCTTCCACTTGGGTGGGTTCTGTGGTCCTTGGAGTGGCAGCACTGTGGAAAGTGCTGGTGGAGGATGGTTTGTGTCCCTGGTCTGACTGGAGAGGCCCCAGAGCCGGAGCTGTGCCAGTCCTGCAGCAAGCTGCCCATATCCAGACCGAGATGGGCTGTCCCAGTCCCCACACAGCATCCCACACCTGCTTCTCAGAGCAGACGTTGTGCTCAGAATGCTTTTATTTTTACCTGGTTTTGTGCACGTGTGGGGACATTCCCACCTGGAAAAGCACTCTGTGTAAGTGACTATCAAAGAGAGAAATAGCTCCCAGTCACTTCACATTCATAGGCAATTACCGTGTGAGAGCACAAACGGGATGTACCCTCTAGTAGACAGCCAATGTGTCTGATTCCCCCTTTGCTTCAGGAAGAGAACCAGCTTGGGAATCTGAGTATACTGCCATTTCTACTTGTTTTCCTTTATGCAGCCTCTAGACTTCAGAGGCTTATTTCATCTCAGTGCCAGGATCGCTCCCCTGCTGACGAAGGACAGCCTGAGCAGTTCAGGGCTCCACCAGCTCCTTCTCCTCTGTGTCAGCGTTTTCTCAGCATCTGCCCAACATCAGTCTGCATTCCTGGCCACATCACCCCAACAGCCACCCCTGGCAGAGCCTGCCAGCCCTGGGAGTTCTGAATGGCTGCAGAACGAGTCACACACTGGTGAAAACTGCTGTGGGGTCACAAGCAATTTGTCAACAGGAGGGGCCTGAGCAGTAATTCACAGCTCAAGTGGTGGCCGAGGGGTGAGGAGCTCTTAATCCCAGGGTCTGGAGTCTCTCTGTTGCCCATTTCTCTAATCTGTGGACAAAGGATCAGAAGCAGCAGCGTTGCCCAGGGAATAAGAGAGATTTATTTCAAGTGAACACGAGTGCTGTTTTGCAGCACTGGGATGTTTAACCTCGGCCAGCAGGAATGATCTTTCGGTTGTACAGCAGGTAGTTAGTTGTTGCAACCCCGTCCCAAGAGATTGGGCAAACGGAGGGCAGCTGGGGGCAAACGGAGGGCAGCTGGAGGCAAACTCCCAGAGCTACTGTGCCTCGAGCCCCTTTCACTACCCGTGGCCATGGGAGCCACATCCTGCTCCCAGGTGCTGAGTAGGCAATTTAAAGCAAATCACATTCCAAGGGCCAGCTCCAAACCAGTATATCAGAGGTGCCTGTGTAGGTTACTGGGAGACAGTCCCTGACGTGGAGTTTAAAGACTCATCTTCCCCCTCTCTGCTGAGCTCTCTCCTGTCCCTAGTGAATGCATCAGAGACCAACACAAGTCCTACAGCCTTTGTGGGGCAGAAGCCTGCCTCCCCTTCCCTGGGGTGCCCTGTGTGGGGGTGTGGGTGCCAGGGCGTGCGGCTCTGCTGGGTGAGGATGTGGGATGGAGCGGGCGGTGGGATGCAGTGCCTGCTGCCCGGCTGCCTGCTCACCTTGCCTGCCTCAGTCCCCACCTTCCCGGCTGTCGTGGGACAAACCAACTGCTTGTGTAAGTCTGTAGCAAGCAGCCAGCGGGTTTCCCTGAGTGTGTTTTCGTGTATTTTTAATAAAGGTCACTCTGTGTTTCTGGCAAAGGCGATCAATAGTGGTTCATTATTTATAAAGGATCCCACCGGTCTGTAACGACCTGCGGTCAGAGCACACAGCGAGTTTCATTCGCAGCCTCTTCCATCTGTTGGAGGGTCCAGCTGCCCAGCCTGAGCTTTGCTTGATTTTAGGCTGTTTCCTCCCCAGTTGCGGCCAGGAGTGGGGCTGGCAGGAGCCCACGGCACTGCCAAGGGTCCAAGCTGCCTGCAGCATGGCTGCTCTGGCCAGACGCTGGCTGCTCGAGGGAGTCCACCCGTTTCTACCCAGCTCCTCTCCCACAGGTCAGGCCCTGCAGCCTTTGCTCAGCTGCCATGAGTGGTTCTGCCACAAAGCCTTCAACTGTGCCCATGTGTAGTCCTGCTCCCTTTGTGCTGGCTTTAGCCTGATGCTCACCTTCTGCTCAGAGCATGGTGGCAACCATGGCTGAGTGAAAACTGAGGCTTATTGTGATGAGGGGAGAGGAGGGAAAGAGAAAAAGAGACTAATGCCTTAATAAATTTGATTTCAGAGCGAATGAGATGGCTGCTGTTCCACAGTGTGCCTATGGTTTTACGTCACTGGCTGGGATGGGAAGCACGGCTGCTATTAGGCTCTCAATGGAAGAAAAGACAAAGAAGGAAAAGAAAGAAGAAGAAAGTATAAACCCTCCATTAAATAACTGGGCCTGGGTGGGACTGGGGTGAGCTGTGAGGACACATCTGGACCCGCTCTCCCAGGTGAACCCCCATCTAATGTCCAGCCATGGGCTTCTGGGTGCCTCTCATGCCTCTGGCAGGGGAAGCCTTGGGATATGTCTTGGGACACTGAGTGCCAGGAGGTCTCCAGCCTGTCAGAGTGTGCGAGGGTCATGCAGGGGCTGAAGCTCGGGGACGGCCAGGAGGCTTGTCCTGCTGCAGTGTCCCCATCCCTGTACACACAGAGGATGTGTGGATACCACATTCCTGGCCTTTCTCTGCTGCCCTCCCACTGCCCAGGTCCCGCCTCACGGCTGCTGCAGGCCTGTCCCGCTCCTCTGTCCCTCCTGCTCTGCACCTCCGTGGCAAAGAGCTGCTGTCACAGAGGGGGCACGGCGATGCCCAGAGAGGTGAAGCTCAGGAAGGATGAGGGATGTCTGGGGAGGCAAAGCCTTGGCAGGGAGCTCCTGATGCAGCACCGTTTGCTGGAGAAACCTCCCTGCCTTTGCCCTGGTGTTAATGAGCCGGAGATAATTAGAGTAGATTCACATCTGGCCGCAGTGTGTGGTTACCTCCTGCTCTAACAGCCCCTGTGCCGACAGGTCCCAGCCCAGGTGCTCTGCTCTGGTCCTGGCAGACTCTGAAGGCGAGACTTTTTCACTTACACTGAGACTTTTCATGCCAGGGCTAGCTCATCCCTGCTTTTGGCACATCCTTAGCTCTGCCAAACCATGGGGACCTTTGAGCAGCTATCTCCTGTCCAGGCCAGCCCCTGTTTTGGGGTGCACAGAGAGCCGAGAGCCATCCCCTTCTGCTGCTGCTGTGGCTCTGCTGTCACTGCCCTGTGGCAATGAACGCCTTCCAGCCTGGGTCTCCTCCAAGCAGCTAATGAGGGGGCAGTGGCTATGGAGAGGCTCGTGTTATGTGGGTTTTGGGCACAACTGGAATGTTGTTCCTGCAATAAGCAAGAAGTTCCTTCTGAATGTTGTTATTATTGTTATAATTTGAAGGATAAAATGAAACAGAGGGGAGGACAAAAGGCACGACCATTTCAAGGGGAAAAATAATGAATCGATTCCCTTAAAAACATGGGGAAAGAGTGCTTCATCTCCCTCGCTTTCCCATGAAGAATAAGGAAAGCAAATCTCACAGGTATATTGAGGTTGCTGGATTGACTTTATCCTCCGGGTAAGCTTGTGCAAGGAGAGGAGGTGAGCTGCAGCAGAGCAGAGTGGGGCACAGCAGCTGCGCTCGCCGGCGCTGCAGGTCGGGGGCTGCCGGGTGCCTGTGGCCAATTTACTTAGAGTTCATTGACCTGAAATTGGGAATCAAAAAGGAAGAGAAATTTTAAATAGATGTTCCAGCCAGCTTCATTTGTACCGTGGGGAGCTGCACAAGATCGCGAAGGGTAGGAATAAACTACCCAATGATGTCAAAGCTCTAAACATGAGCCCATCCTGCTGATGGGGCTTGTGATCACGGAGTGAGCAGCGAGCTGGCTGGAGTTACTGTCTGTGGGAAGCGCCTCGGCTGATGACCCTGAACATCAATTTGAAATAATCAACTCACTTCCCCTTCAGAAAACAAAGTCCTGGGCGGTTTGCAATGGGGAGACAGATTAATAGCCCAGAACTATGTGTCGGGCCAAGCATGCAGCTATGTCTGAGGAAAAGGCCCAGCTCACAAGCAGTGATTGAAGCTGGGCTTCCCAAAGACCCCCAGCTCTGCTGGGGATGAGCAGGGCTGCATTTTGGGTCCCCACAAGCTCTGTAGGCAGTTAGGACTGCAGCTGGGTGGGACCACCCACCATCCCCCCCAGAGCAGGGTATGCTTTTGGCCCCCCAGGACCCCATGGGCCATTTCCATCACTCTGGGTTTTATTCCAGTTTGGTTTGGGCAGAAAGAACACCAGTTCAAGCCTGGGAAATGCTTCTGGTGCATGGCATTGGCCTCTGATGCACTGCCTGCTCGCAGAGGGCTGGAAGGCCACAGCCACAGGGTCTGTCAGACAGGCATTGCAGAGACAGACAACCTCTGATAAAATATTCAGCTCAAACTGCCTTTGAACCTGCTGTTAATTCCTCCTTGGCCAGGTCTGTGATTGCATTTCCCAAACACCAATGTAAGAATGTATTTGCACAGCACAAGCCTGATCTGTAGCAACATTTTCCCCTTTGCACTTTGGTCCCACTTCTCCAGGACTTGAGGTCTGAAAAGTTCACACTTGTGAAGGGTTTGCCATCGTGCCAGGCAAAGTCTGCCTCTCTTTGTCTGCTGATCCTTGCCGTTAGCCAGGGCAGCCTCCAGCCTCCCCGCTCCTCGGTGAGACCCTCTCCCTCCCTGGCCTCTTCCTCCAAGTGAAGGATTTTTACAAAGGCACGAACAAGCTTTTTACAGCTCTGTTACATACAGACTTTTTCCACTGCAAAACACTCCTCTCGGCCCAGGTCCATGGGATATCACTTCCCCTTCACCGCTGGGCTGCGAGACACCAGCCAATTCCAGTAACGCCTGCGACAAAGCTACTTTAATCCCTCTTTCTGCCTTGCTCCTGCTTGTCTGTCTCAAGCATGCTTCATTAATTAGCAGAGAAAAATAGCAATCATTAAAACCTGTTCTTCATTAAAGTGTGCTCTGCTTCTCCTGTCCTTCTCATCTGCTGGCATTCCATCTAGTTACTTTGTCCTGTGTGAACACCCCCGTGAGGTCGCTCTTTGCTCATACCCCCTGGCTGGGTCCTCTCCCCGCAGCAGTGCAAGCAGCAGACACCACGGACTCACTTGGCTCCAAACACCACCACCAAAACAGGGTGAAAGGAAGGATGGACAGCCTGGAATGATGAGGTGGAGCTGAGATTGGCCTTGCTGAGGGCTGATGCTGTCCATTCCGGTCCTAGTTTATCACCAACAGCGTGTGTCTTTGGCACCAGAGTGTGATCCATCCATTCTTGGCTGCAAAGCAAAGCCCTTACTGGAAAGGTGGGTTGGAGGAGGCAATAGAACAAGGAAAAGATGTATAACTGTCACCTGTGCCCTGGAAACTCTTCCCAAGCTGGGAAGGGGCAGATTCCCAGTCTGGTGTCTCTCTTGGAGCTCAGACACCCCAGAGCTGGCACAGCCGGCACCATGCCACCCTCAGCCAGCCAGTCCTTCGAGATGAATGAACGCAGCTCTTGCCAGTGACACTCACCCATGAGACTGAGTTACAAAACAATAACAATAATAATAGAAATAGTAGAATAGAGCTTCCCTAATTTACACTAAATGACTGGGAGACTTGTTCCGAGTTAATGAAATCTACGGCTTAGCGAGCGAGGGAGAAAGCAGCCTCCTGCACAGGCAGGGTAATTCATCACCAGCTGCACTTCCATCGCCCCTTCTGACAATTGTAGTTTATTTTTAATTATTGATGTAATCTCATAATGTCCCAGTAAATATATGGAGGTGTGCTTTGCAGGAGAGATGAGGTCTCTGTAATCTAAAGCTGGAGAAGTGCTCGAAAGCCTTTGGAAGCTGTTCAGGCTGTTCTCCCCACTGGGGCTTGGGGATGCTGCTGGCCATGAACACTGGAAGCAGAGGCCAGCCTCACCCCTCAGAGCCTGGGCTGTGCACAAGGCACCCCAATGCCAGGGACCTCAGTGAGGGGCAGATCCATGCTGAATAGGAGCTGCTATCTGCTCTCATTTACCTCTGCAATATCGAGCAGGTCTTTCATGAGCAAACTATTGTCCTACCAGACACAAATTGCCTTTGTCCTCTCCCCGGCCTCCCTCTCCTCCTGTGCACGCCGCAGCCGGGATCCCTCTGACCTGCGGCGCAGCCCTCCCTCTCCTGCTCCTGAGACAGAGGTATTTTGCAAACACGAATGCATTAACAAGCTGGCAAGAGCCCCCATGAATATTTCATGTTTAACATGCCCTCGTTTCCTTCTGTTTAATGGATGCTCTTCCCATTATGTCTCTGCTTGTTTGAGCAGGATACCTTTCCAGTGGAACATAAAAGCCGCTCCCCGGTGAGGTGGAGAGGAAACCACTTAGCTCTGTGATTCAATAGCCCCAGATGCAGCCGGGTCCAGCCGCCCGCCCTGGTGCAGTCGGCAGATTGGGTTTCCTTTAGCAGCTCCTCTTTCCCTCTCTCAGCCCTTCTTTTTTTTCTTACACTGAATTTTGCTGGCACATGCATCTGAATGCCCCCACCTCCCCCCAAGGCCCCCTACCTCTCCCAAAATCTCCCACCTCCCCCAGAATCCTCTACCTCCCCAAAATCTCCCACCTCCCCCAAAGCCCCCCACTTACCCCTGCTGCTTCCAGGCAGTGGTTTGCTGTGGGACAGCAGAGGAGACCAGAAACCAGACACCAGAAATGCCCCTGGCAATGTGGGAGGAGGGAAGGTGCCAGGACAGTGGTACCTATCCCTGCTTCCTTCCAGCTGGTGCCTGGCTGTGGGGGACAGGGCAAAGTACTGCAGCACTGAATGGGAATCCAGAGCTGTGGGGTTGTTCTGCCAGGACAGAGGGGACAGCAATGCCCAGGGCATGGGCAGCTTTCCCTCTGTGGGCTGGCACAGACAGACCTGCACCTCTCACAGCCTGATGAAGCAGACCTGGAGGGTGACTGCAGAGAGGAACAGGAACAGGGGGTCTGCAAGATGGAAACCATGGATGGAGTGGCTTGAGTGGTAGAGTAGAAAGGCCAGTCCCCAAAGGAAGACTCTGCTCTGCAGTTTTTGGGGGGCACCACTCCCTTGCCCTCCTTTCCCCAAGGAGCATCTACTTTGGCTCAGCTCATGCTGGGAAGGTGAGAGCCGCTGCTGACTCGCTCGGACGTGACATTGTGGCAGAAAAATCATCCCCTGAGCATCCCTGGGCTCTGCAAAATTGATGAGAGAGGATGCATTGGCTGCAGTAACGGCCAGAGAGCGAGGCAAAAAATGAATTAATGTGACAGGAGGTTTAAAACTTTAAACACAGGTGGCCTGTGCAGTGAGCAGAAGGCAGGCCAGCGGGTCCCAGCTCCTCCCAGATCTGTGCCTGCACAGTCACCCAATGCTGAGCCATCCCCTGGGACTGGCCGTGTGCCGATGCATCAGGAAACCCCAGCTGGGGTCCTGCTTCAATCACACCAGCACAATTTGTCTTTCAACAGCAATGTGAGATGCTCGGGGTTTGGCTTCCCAGAGTGCATCTGGGCTTCCCATTCCCTGAGATGCCTAAATACCTTCTGCTCTCTGGAGCTTCCCCTCGCTGGGGTGACTCAGGCACGGTGGAGGGGCCTCAAGGAGAGCTGCCACTAGAAGAGAAAGTCTTAAGGAATCAGAAAGGGAAAAAGGAATTGATCCAGGTTTAATGAAATGTTACATTTCACTTACAGGGAAATATTTGTTTTGTTCTGGAGCATTAGTTTTAAAAAGGGCATTTTACAAGAGAAGGATTTTAGAGATAAACCTTGACACGGTTCCCTGTTGAAACGTCGAAGGGATGTTCTGTATCTGGAAACCAGAAAGTTTAATTCCAAGATTTCAGTGTGACAAAGAAGAATGCAGAAAGTGCAGAACTGGTGCAGCTGGCTGTGAAAAACTTATGCTCAGAATAATTTCCCATCTCGGAGGCTTCATTAGCAGCTCAAGTGCTGTGTGACACACAGATCCAGGCACCCGTCCGACCCCGGCGGGCAGCAGAGCCTCGGAGTCCCCAGCCCTGCCCTGACTGTGATGCTCTGTCCCACATCCCGGCACGGGACCCTTCTGGGTTCTGGGGTCTGGGCTGGGTGGTGTGTGGGCACACACAGGACAGTGGCTGCAATTAGTAGTTCAGCTTTGATACGATTGTAATTTACATGGAGTAGTAATGAAAACAAGGCCCCGGCCAACAGCGTGTTCCTGCCAAGCTGCCATCAAGGGACTCTGCCTCGAATTAGGTTTCCTCTGGTGATGGGGTGTTGATAGAGCCCATTTGTGTGTGTACACGACAGGAGGGCTGTGGACAACCTGCACGAGCCGGGGCCGCCAGGGGATCCCGCCGGAGTCTGCCCACCTCGGCCAGGCACGAGCATCCGGCAGCGCTGGGGAGGCCCAAGATGCAGATTTGTGCTGGAGAGAGAGCTCCACTGGAACAGCAGCTGCGGCTGCTGCGCAGGGGAGAGCATCAGCCTGCACGGGGCAGGGCTGTAGCCCGCAAGCAGATGAATGCTGCCCCAGCACTCACAACCTCCTCATCCTCTGAGCCCCATGGATGTCAGGGGTCCTGAAATGCGGTGCTGTGGTACCTGAGGGATCTGACACCCCCAGCACTGGCTCCCAGCCAGGACAGGGAACATCCTGACTGTACTCACAGGAGCTCCAAAATGTTACTACTGCAAGTCAGGGCTTATCATCTGTGGGAAACCTCTGATAAAATGCCTGTGAGGACTGAATAACCAGACTGAACCCTTTGTGCAGTGATCCACATATGGGACCTTTCCGGGCTGGGGACGGTCCAGGGTCCCATGCACCCTCTCAGAGTTGATGCATTTTCCAGCACAAGTCCCTGAATACAACCGATGTGGGGAGTTGTGGTGGAGGAGCCGGAGACAAGACACTCGTGTGCTGCAGACACTGAGGGTGTTGCAGAGAGGTGGGGAGGTAACACCTCCCGTCTCTAGTTGTCCTCCCTGATGTTACGTGTGTTTCCCCACACCCAAAGCACTAGTATGATGTCCGTGGAGACATTACACTGTCACTCATCACAAAACAAACCACTTGCCTGCAAGAGGCTTGTGGTGTGAGGAACCCGATCCAGAGGCCCTCTCAGATGAGAGGTGGTGAAACGGGTGAGGTGCCAGCCCAGCCATGGTCTTTGTGTAGTGGGGAGGGAAGGGGGACCTCTGTCTCACCCCATAGTTGGTCACCTCTTGACTCAACCCACTAACACACAAACTTTGGGGTCCCTCTTTGTCTCCCTCCTCCTCCTCCAATTCCCCTCCATGCCTGTTCCTTCTCCTCCCGGACCCTTTCCCTTTGCACACAGGATTTTAATCTAATTTTCTCAACGCAAATCTTAACAGGGAAAAACCTTGAAATCAAATCTACAGAAGTCTCCTTTCACAGTTCAGAGGTTTGATTAAATTGCAAGCTTTGTTAATATTTGGTGCGACGGCAGAGGGAGAGGGGAAGTGGGGAGGAAAGAGAGGAGAGGAGCAAGTGGATCTGTCAGAGGGGCGGCCGGGGCCCTTTTCCAATCATCTGTTTACCCCTGCAGCTAAGGAGCCCATTAGCAAGCGTTCTCATTTCTAATTTCCCATCGTGCCGTGTCCCACAGACCTCGCCGTGTTTATTTGGAGAAGCAGAACAAAATTGTTTGTATAATTAGATCTGCTACAAGGGCTGCCCTTGAAGGGTCCCCAGCAGGAAGCATTCGATTGCAGAGGGCCCCGTCAGTGGGGACCCCCAGCCCCGGCCCGAGCCAACAACAACACGGTCCCAGCGGGCTGGGCTGCGGGGCCTCCGTGGGGCCCAGAGCCATTCCCTGCCAGCCCACAGATCCCCCTTGTTCTGCCTGTCCCTGGCCATGCAGCCTGCAGACCGGGCTTGTCCCAGGGGATGAGGCACAGGGCCAGGTTGGCTCCCACTGCCAGGAGGCTGCCAGCAGTGCCCAGGGCAGGACTGGGCCACCAGCCACCCACCTCCAGTAGCCCAAGGGACAGCTCCCCCTGCATCCCTCCTGGCTGGCAGGTGGCTTCTCACCCCAAAACGGGATGCTTTCCATCTATGGTGGTGTGGGGAACCTTCCTTCCTCCCTCCTTCCACAACTACTTCGCTGTGGCAGGGATCTGGGCAGAGCTGCCCTGCTCCCACTGAACTACCACGGAGCTCTTGCTGCTTCCCGGGTGCTGGGAAGTGAGAATGGTTGTGAGGTGCTCCCAGCACAGGGATGGCTGATGGACTCCTCATGTTCCTCCCATGAGCCCATCACAGGCACGAACAAAACAGCCATTGTTGTTGGAGGAGTGGTGAGCAGTGAGGAGGTATATCAGGTCTCAAGGAGGCGGGCTCAGGGCCAGACATAGCAAACAGAGACCTGAGATCTACCTACATTTCTGTATTCCAAAGGTATTTTGCAGAATAAAGACTAATTTTTTCTGTTGTTTCCAACATTTTCAGCCGGTGCAGCACTGCCAATCCCCCACCTCTTGGGACAGACATGCTGCAAACACAGCAGAGGAGAAGGATGGGCAGGATTTCCCCTCCAGTAAGTTGTCTCCCTGGAAATGTCGCTGGCTGCCCTGCTACAGGCTTAACTGATGAATAAAAAGAGGCTCTTATGGATATTGCTGCAGAAATGCATAATGCAGTGTGGGTTTGAGAACTGGTTCTCTGTGTGTTTGTAACAAGGTGGTTGACCCCCAACTGGGAGCCACAACAGCTGGGCACATAGGGAAACGTGGTTGAGGTGTCCAGGAGATGCTCTGCCTCTGTTTGGCACATTTAATCACATCATCTCAGATCCCCAGACTTCAAATGCTTCCTGAACAACCCAAACAAACAAAAAGGGTTGCTGGGCTCAGAGTGGATGATAAACAGCAGCCTTATCACCACCCAGACACTCAAACCACACCGTTTCCCACGTGAGCTTCCCCACTGCTGTGGCAGGGAGCTGCCAGGCTCTCAGCAGACGCAGGTTCTGCCTCTCAGAGCTGATGCTGCCTGATACCATCACCCATTGCCAGGGCTGCCCCCAGGGACGGCTGGCAGGGCTGGAGCTGCTGGGTACCTCAGAGCACCCAGCTCCTGGAGGGCAGGAGATGTGAAACATGAGTGACATGAGAGAACAAGAGCCCTTCGTGAGCAAACCTCCTTCCCATTTTCTCTCTTCCTCCCTTGAGGTGGGTGGAAAGCAGAGGCCACGTGAGCAATTTAATGGAGCAGAACTTGGCTTTAATCTGTTCCCATAAATGTTTACGATCCCCTAATTATTAACATTTAATGCCGTATTAATTCATTGATGGGCTTTCATTTTTGCTTTTAATGGCTCAGCAATTTCTGCTCTCCTCTTTTTGCTCTTTTGTTCTTGAAAGGAAGAAGAAGAGGCGGCAGCATGCAGCAGAGTGTGACGGGATGGCTCTGCCCCTTCCTCTCCTCTTCCAGGGATGAAGGCTCTGGGGACCCACAGTAGCTCTTCTCTGCAGAGAGGAGTGGGGCTGGGAGAGGGGAGGGACCCTGCAACCATGGCGAGGGTCCCTCTGCCCTGGGAGCCCCCTCGCTGAGGAGGCTAATTGAGATTGGAAATGCTTGCAAGCTTGGGGCTGAGCTGGAGACATGGTGGGAACTGCAGAGGGAGAATCTTGGGGGAAACCCCCTGGAACTATTTTTTGTTTTTTTTGAAGTGCTGTTTATTTGAAGTGTCCTGCTGAAATGCTTCCAGCGTTGCCCAGCCCACACGCCGTCCCTCACCCGTTGCTCTACTGGCTGAGATGTTTATTTAAGTGTCCTGAAAACTTTATCTGGAAATCAGTTCCCTTCTCTTCCCCTTGTCCGCCTTTCCACTTTCTTTTCTTCCCATTCATCACTTTGAATAATGACCCTTTCCCTCTCCCTGGCGGGATGCCTCCTCCTCATCCCCACACTGCCCGTGGCCGCCGTGGGCAGCTCCCTGACAGCCAGGGAGATTCATGGGGCTTCCCCAGGGAAGCCCCAACCCCATCCTGAGGGCAGATGGTCCTTCTCACATCAGGACATGCCGTGGTCATGGAGGCATTGCTGCAGTGTGGGCAGAGAAGGGCAGCTGGAGTGCGGGGGGGGGGAGGGCAGAGGGTCCTGCCTTGTCCTGCCCATCCCACAGGGACCACAGCCATGGAGGGGAAACACAAGAGGGACAAAGGGTCCCATTGTGGGGGTTACCCCACCCTGTGCTGGGGTGCTGGTCTTTGCTGAGCAGCCTCTCACCTGCCCGGCTGCTCCACCGTCCCACACTGTGAGAATTTGCCAGAAAGAAAACCCCAAATCAATTAACTAAACCCAAACCCTGAAACAATTATTCGTCCACTTCCCAACCTCATTTGGGAAACATAAACCCACACACTTACTCCAGGCTGACGTGCGAATGCACATGCTGTTTGCGTTTCCATGACTAATTTCATCTGCACACAGAAGCCCCCTCCTCTTTACCCTTTCCCACCTACATCTGCTCCCCACACTCTGGGCCTGGCCAGCAAAAGCAGGGAAAAGCAGCAGAAAAAAAGGAGAGAAAGATGAGAAAATGCACAAAAGCTGTGGAAAAAATGTGTGATGGGAGCTGGAAATTTATATTTTCTATCTAGGGCTCTGTCACCTTGGTGTGTGAGCTCAGCTCTGTAAAGCTGAGATTAACAGCTCTGGTGTGCCATGGGCTGTCCCGCCTTCCAGATGGGTTTTCCAAGCGCTGATCAGAAATCCCCTGTGTGGGTCTGTGCTTGTGCCGTGGTCCTGGGGGATGACGGAGCACAGTGATGCCCTGGAAGCCCCCTGTGTCCAGACAAATCTTCAGCTGCCTTTTGCAGCTGGCCCCAAAAGCGAGGCATCTGCCTGCTCACATCCCTGCTCTTATACAAAGAGCCCAGATAGTAATTTTCACAGTGAAGGTCAAAGGTCCTTCGCCCCAGCCCTGGCTGTGCTCCCGTCCCTGCGCTCCCCAGGCTGCTCCTGGGAACCAGCCGCACCTCTCCAGCAAAGCCTCTCCTCCAGGCTGTATGAGCTGTGGCATCGGCTCTGAGCCTCTCCTGCAGCGTCATCTGGCTGCCATGGTGCTCGGGGACGATGGGAACCGAGGTCCTTTCTGTCCCATGGTTGGGATCCTGAACAGTATGAAATAATAGAGACCAAACGAGCTATTTTTTAAAAGCTATGAAAATCGCCCTGTAAATTGTTTCTGCACTGGAACAGGAGCAGAGCTGGAGCATGGGGGTACGGGGCTGGGAACAGGGACCAGGGACAGGAGCAAGGTGGGGGAACAGCCCCTGCAGCACAGCAGCTCGTGGGCACAGGCAGTTGTGCCCAGCCCAGGGCCCGTGGCAGGGTGAACTCTCCTCTCCTTGCTCCCTGCCCGCCGGCAGCTCCTTGTCCATCAGCAGCCCTTTCTGGAAAAGGGCCTCCCTGAGGCAGCCGCTCTGGGACTGTCAGTAAACAGAAGCACGGGAACAGCCTTCACCATGAGGGACGGTGTCAGATCCCTGACACAGATACCCTGTGGCTGGGTTTCCTTTCCCTTGATCATACTTTGGTTCTTTAACTGCATTTTTCCTGCAGTTTTTCTTCATGTCAGCAATTAATCCAATGCCTCTCATAAGGAGCAACTCCTTCCCAGGTTTGATTACTGTTGTTTCTGCTTGGTTTGTTCCCCTTGGGATACCTTGGATTTCCAGCTCTGTGGACTCATTTATCTAGAGCTGTGGTTGGTTTGCACAGCCTGGATCTGAGATTCTGCCTTCCTCCTGATGGTTCCCAGAGAAGTAAATGTGGCCAATGCAACCCTGACAGCCCAACCTGGGATGAGCTCTGCCATTGTGCTGCCTCTCCTGAAGGCTGGAAGTGGAAAGGAAAGCTCAAATGAGGAGAGAGTGTGGCACTTAGAGACTTGGTGCTTGAAGAAAATAAGCTCCATTACAGAGACACTCTGGAAGTTAGAGCTCGGCCTTTTCTTAAGCAGTGAACAGAACAACCTCCTTACAAGGGCCCCCCAGTAAAAGACATCCACCTGCACTACACTGGGGAAAATCCCCTGGCACCCAGTGGGCACTCGGTGGTGGCTGCTCTCCCTCCCCAAAGAGGGAGCAGGTTGCATTTCCAAGGCCTTGAGGGGGACTCGAGCCACAGGAAAGAGTCAGAAGGAAAGTGAGCGCTGGCTTGGGGCTCCCATGCCAGCTCCAGCTCCCAGCATCATGCCAGCCTGGGCAGCTCCAAGCAGTGCCAGGCTCTGCGGCACAGATGCAGCCACTCCACGCCTGACACCCATCTCCTCCAGCCCACGCACAAGCCCTCACTGGAAAAATGCTGATACCAAGTTTGATACCAAGTCAGCGTTAATGGGAAGATTATTTGCAAGTCTTTTCCTGGCAGCAGCGGCAGCAGCAGCAGTGGCAACAACAACGGCGTCTCTGCAAAGTGCTGAAAAGCTGCCAGGCAGATTTTCAAGTGAAAAGATGGCAATAAAAGGAAATTTGCCATTGCACAGCCCCCCCTCCACATCTCAGCAAGCAGCTGCAGCAAATCCTGGCTCTTTTGTTTTTATCTTTGCAGAGCTCTGTGCCCATTGCTTGTATCCTGA
This sequence comes from Urocolius indicus, assembly GCA_013401255.1. Classification (NCBI taxonomy): domain Eukaryota; kingdom Metazoa; phylum Chordata; class Aves; order Coliiformes; family Coliidae; genus Urocolius; species Urocolius indicus. Next base: position 409,470 of record WBNH01009949.1, on the reverse strand, counting down.
GTCCACCACCTCTCTGTTCCCTCTCAGAGCCTCGGCAGTGGGAGAGATGGCAGGTGGGATCCTTCCTCTGCATCCCTCTCCAGCACGTGGCTGGGGAGCAGGGCTGGACAGCACAAGTGCCACAGAGAGCTGAGAAGCCAGGAGCACACCCACTCCCCATGGAGCTTACACCCCTTCCCAGGTGCACAGAACGCTCCGCCTTTCCTTTACTGTCAGAGCAAATCTGTTCTCATCTCTCTAGCGCTCTGCTTCCATTGAACATAAAGATCTCTGTGATGGTTAAATCATGAAAACTAACAAACCCTCCCACTAAAGTGAGAGGGCAGCGATTCATAAATTAGATGTGCTTAAGCACAGTGTGGGAGCCAGGAACACAGCTGTACCTGGATCCCTTACGGGGAGGCTGATGGGAAAGCAGAGGGATGCTGTTGGCTCTTGCAGACAGCCTGAAGAAGCATCCCCTGGGGAGGGCACATCCCAGGAAGGGAGGAACAGGAAGAAACAGGTCCGTTCCCTGCCTTGGGACAGGTTTTTTTCCCAGCAAAACCCATAAAATGACAAGTTTGCTTGAGTACCGATGTGCTGAGATCCCTAGTACTTGGCTGGGACGGTGGTGCCAGCACAGCAGTGGAACAGGGCAGCTGGGGAACTCCCTCTGGTTTTGTCAGCTTGGGGTTGCCCTTTGCTGTGCCTGGGCATGAGCTGATCTGCCCTCCTGAGCTGCAGTTGGCACCAACAGCCATTCCTGGGTGGCTATATGCAAGCTGCCCACGTAGCATGGGCACAGGCACGGGCATGCCACCACCAGGCTGCTCCAGAAAACAGACGCATTTGAATCAGGTCTGCCAGTCCCTATCTCTTCTTGTGGTGTAAAAACAAGGGAAAGCTCAGCAGAAGCTGTGGGGTAACTCAGGGCTTGCAGGGGTGACAGAGACACCCGATATCACCGAGGGGCAGAACCATGCTGAGCGTGCCGGGGGGAAACCAGCATTTCCCAGGCACGGAAAGCTCCAGTATTTCACCTTCTGTTTCTACCTTGAGTATGGTGTGCTGGGAATTTGCTTCACAGAAATGCTGAAGGACACATTTCCACATTTCCCTGGCAAAAGGTTTTGGTTTGCTCACTTTGGCCAGCACTGCCCCCTGAGCCCACCTCTGCTGCCTCGCTCAGCCGAGGAGCTGGCGATGCCGGTGGTGCCAGGGATTCCAGCACGGTGCTGTGCAGCAGAGCCTGAGCCTTGGGCATGGACCTGCTGTGCCCTCGGTGCTGCACCTGGCACCAGCTGCTGCAAAGACTGACCCTGCTCTCTGCCAGGGGGCTGGCAGGGGTCTCTGGACCTGCCATCCCTCTGCTGCAGGGGATTCTCAGGGAAAAGACACCCGCTGCCCTTCCAGAGCATCACACAGCTGCTGTCAGCGGCGGAGGCCTGAGCTCCTTCCCCTGAACCTGGGCTGCTTTCAGGCAGATCCCCTGCTGTGCTGGATGGGATTCCCAGCCTGAAATCAGGGTGATCCTCTAAAGCAGGATGGAGCGTTAACCCAGTTCAAATGAAAGCACTATAGCCATGAACCTGGCAAACAGCGTTTGGGGCTCTGTAGCAAAACCAAAACAGACCCAGACGGCACATATTTTCTTTCCTTTGAAAGGGAAAACACAAAGTTAAAGGATTTAAACCCCTTCTTTTTTTTTTAAGAGGAATTAAAACAAAAATTCACATCTGGAATGACAACTCCTAACCCTACTCTGTACCCCTCAAATTAATCAGGCCCTGTAATGGAAATGCTGACAGACTCATAACTCCAAGCTTTCAAATACGGGGCTGGTATTAAGCTGCCCCTGCAGCCCCCTGAGGAGCGACAGCGTTCTGTGAGCACTGAAAGTGATGCAGGCAGAGCAGCCTGGCAGCTGGGGACAGAGGCTTGTGTCCTCCAGCCCCTTCAGGGCCACTCTCTGCTCCTTCCTCAGCACAAGCAGCTCCCCTGCATGCCCTGCATGATGCAAGGAGCCCACAGGTTCTGCTGTGCCCTCGGTCCCCTCTCCCCAGACACACACGCACAGCGTAGCTCAGCTCACACTGCTGCTGCATCTCTTTTCCCCTGACATGTTCTTTCCCTTCAAAGCTTCTGGTCCCTTGCAATTGTTTAAACTTTGGTAGCATTAATGTACAAGCTGTAAAAATAGAGCCTGATGCCAAGAAACCCATCTAGCACGTCTTTGAACTTTATGTCAGCCTGACAGCAGCTGCAGGTCTCTACTTCCATTGCTTCCCTGTGGCAGCTCAATCCTTGGGTGACCGACCCAGCTGGCCTGGGGAGCAGGGGCCTCAGCACCCGAGTGGAAGGTGTCAGGATGGGGACAAGGATTCAGCGGTTTGCAGCCGATGATGCTGCTCAGAGTGGAGGAAGGCACAGCCTAGGGCACCCTGCCCATGTCCAGGAGCTGTCTGAGGGCTGGATTTGGGGCAGGAGGGGAGGAGGATGTCTGGGAAGGGAGGATGTGGGAGGGTAAGGACTGAACTCTGGAAGGGGTGAGTGTGAGTTGCAGAAAGCTGGTTGCATGGATATTCCAGCAAGCAGCCTGCTTTCCCTGTGCCAAGAGAGCCCCTCACCCGTGACAGCTTTTTTGAGCTGCTGACCCTGCTACACACAGGAACTTCTGTCAAGGAGGAGGAAGGTGTGACAGGCAGGGACCCAGGTGTTACTTCCCTCCTTAGAACAGGCTTCTGCCCGTGCTGCCAGCACCTCAGGCGTTGTGACTGTGACTGTAGGCTGATAGTGAGCATGAGGGTCCAAATCACAGCTTGGAGGGAAAGGCTAGGGGGAAATGAGGGTCCCTGGGCAGGGGACGAGTGCGGCGCTTCACGGATGCTGGACGTGAGGGTTGTGACAGCCATCCCAGCTCTAGGGCTGGAGGAAACTACCCCAGGCTCCCAGCAGGCTGGCATGGGGATGGGAATGTGGTGTTGTGCAGCTCTCACATAGTCTGTAACAATGGGAGGTCGTGCCAAAATGTCCCTGTCCCTGGAGGCAGTGGTGGTGATGGCATCGGCCTCGGCGGCAGCAGGGTCACTGCACGTGCCCGGCAGCCCGGTGGGGCTGGCAGCCTGGACAGCCAGAGGGGCTGGAAATAGAAAGCTCTATTGTTTTCCCACCTGTCCAAGTTACAAAGGGCCAAATGGGTTTTCATGAAACGTTATTAAAAAATGAAAAGAGTTTGGCTTCCGGGCCGAGGCCCCGCTTGCCAAGTCAGCCCCAGGCTAAGTTTTATGACTAAGTATGTAATAAAACCCTTTGAAACAGGGGCTTATAACCAGTCTCCACAGACCCTCTCCACTCAAGGGCAGCACATGGTGGATTGCAGTGTATTCACATCCTTGCTCGGTCCCCTTCTGAAGGCATTTTTCCATGACAGGGACAAAAATCACCCTCTGGACAGCCGCATCACTCCCTGCAGCGTTCCTGCTCTGCAGTGTCCTGCCGGGAGCTGTTGGCGATGGGCTCTGGGTAAGGAAGGGACACAGCCAGGGACCATGGGCAGTGGGAACAGAGCTCCAGGCTCATGTTTGGAGAGACCAGCTCTGATGAAGACCTGTGCTTGAGGCACGGGAGAGGAGCCCACATGCTATGTGACCGCCTGGGATGGCTCCCTGGAGCATTAGCCCTGTGGCAACACTGCGTGCAAGCTGGTGGGCTGAGCGGGTGTCCGAAGGGTTCTTCTCAAGGACTGAAGGGTGTAAGCACCAAGAGGTTTGGAAAGGTCCTCGAGGAGTGAACGTGAAGAGGGCCAACTGAGTACCAGATGCCTGTGAGTGCCATATCTGTTGTGCACGGCACACATGCACTCCTGTGTGTTTGCACACACTCCATCTGCACAGAGTCCTTGTGTGCAAATCTGAGCTTTGAATAACTTGTAAATAATGTTCTCATTATTTTGCGAGCTCTAATTAGGACAAAGGAGGAAGAAATTAGGCATTTGGGCTGACTCTCAGGGAAACTTCACAGAGCAGAGCAGCTCTGTGGGCTTCAGAACAGTATCCTAAAGGGAGTGATGGAAACCCTGAGCCGCTTAAATTTAGACTGGAGGAGGCCCTGGAGGTTAATACCCTGGCCCATGGAGGGTAGGTGAGAAGATCAAAAGGCCTTTTCCGTTTCTCCCATGGCATTGCAGTGAAGGACTACGGGGCAGGCTGCAGATCTCCCTCTCCTGCAGTCTATCATTGCTCCTTGGGCTGGAATCTTGTGTTCCCCTCTTTTGTGATCAGGGTTTAAATTGGTGTTTAACAAGATCTCTACGGCAGAGTAATGAGACATCACTTTAGTGCTGCAAATACCAATCTGCAGCTAAAAACTGTGTGTGTCAATTGATGGCTTTGTTTCCACAGTTGCCTCGTTAGCTGTCAATCACATGGGTAAGCAAGGCTCTGGAGCAGACAGACAGGAGCGGGAGGGACGTAGGTGTTAGTGAGTGGGCTGCGTCTGTTATCTGAAGTTAATTACAGAGGGAGAATGCTGGGGGCTGGTGCTGGACATCGTGCCTTGGAGTGAAGCCTGCAGGAAGCTGCCTGAGAAGGCAGGTTTGGGCAAAGGCAAAGGCTGGCAGAGATGGGGGCTGTGAAGTGGAGACCCAGCCCTGAGAGCCCATAGGTCTCCTCGAGGGTCTAGCTGGGCTCAGACAGGTCATAATTTGCTCCTGGGAGCTGGCCGGATATGCCTTGTGGTGTTTGGTTTCTGCATGATGTCAAATGAATGAATCCTCCAGCTTCTCTTGCCTTCTCCCTTGCCTGCAGAAGCAATCAGATACTGGGTGGCAGAAGCAGCTGTGAAGGTATGAAAGTCCTGTGCCCCACAGAAAATGGGCTCTGAGAGGGGAAAGAGAGCAAACCCCAGAGTGATACTGGGCAGCTGGAGAGGAGTGATGCAAACATGTTGGCTGTTGGCAAAGCTCTGGCCTTGCCATGCAGGTGGAAAGGCTGATGATAGGCTGATGTATGGGTTTCCTTCTCCCATCCAAGCCCTGTTTCAACAGATGTCCTTTCATCACTCTGTCACATCACGGCTGAGTGCCACGTCTGCTGGAGGTACTGCAAATGCCTCTGATCCTCTGGCTGTAAGGTCAGAGCTCCTCTCCTGCTCACAAATATGTTTCATTTTTCATTTTCCCACCTACATCCCTGGGCGAGCTCCTGCTCCCCGTGGATGGGCTCCCTGCAGCTGGCTGGGCTGAGGGAGGCAGGCAGGGGGATAAAGAGGGGCGATTTTTAATTCAACCATAATTAAAATCCATCTGTGGGATGAAAGGCAGCAGAGCCTGTGAGGGAGAGTGAACGGGGGCTGCGAGAAGAACCCCAAACTGCTCCACATCAGGAGAGCACAGAGGGCTCGTGGGCATCCTGCACCAGCCTGCCCCTGGAAAAGGGCACAGCTGAAGCTGACCCCAGTGGAAGCTCTTTCCTGTGAGAAATGCTCTTATCCTTCTCCTTTTCTTTTTCCTTCTCCTCCTTTTTGCACAACCCTCTGGAAAAGGGATTTGTGCATGGTTGGGAAATCCTCTGGTGATGCAGCTGATGGTGTGTCCTACGGGTGAGGTGGAGGTGGATGCTCTGGATGAGCTGCTGGTGGATCCTATGGATGAGCAGAAGTCCATGCTTCTGGAGGCAGACACAAGGGTTTGGTGTGCAGGAGGATGGCTGCATGGCCCAGCTCACCCCAGCAGACATTTGCAGAAGAGAGTGTAGGTGATGAAACATCTCTTCTTCCACCTCCGTTCCTTGCACACACAGAGCAGGGGATGATGCCTGTGAGGTGCCCAGCCTGGAGCCTGGGCTGCCTCATGCCCTGGCTGGCATGGGCTCAGAGCAAGTAGCCCACTGGCAGCTTGGCAGGTCCCAGCCCCTGGTACCATTCCAGGCTGGCACAGCCAATGCTGAGGAAGATTTATTGCTCATTTTGCAGAGGCGTCACTGCACGGTCCCTGGAATGAAGGGAGTGGAATTTCAGCAAACCTGCCTGCAAGGAAAATGCAAAGAAGGAAAGAAAAAAAAAAACCTTGCTAAACAGTGAGCACATATTTTTAAGCTAGCTGATTGCTTTGGTAGGATTCTTAGAGGACTTCTGGGCCTGCCTGAGGAATCCATCATGCAGCTTGAGGGAGATGTTGCCCTGGCTGGGGCCCTCAGGCTCATTGAGCAAACACTCAGCACTTCCCAGCCGTGATGTGGCTCCATGGAAGTGTTTTGAGAAGCAGCAGCAGAGGAGACTTCATCTTTCTAGCCTGAAAAATCACGGAAAGAAATTACTGTGTTATGAGCGAACTGGCAGGGGATGGCAATTCAGCTTCTCAACAATTTCAAGAGCTTGAAATTGATTGTTTTTTTCCTGCTGGAAACGAAATCTGACCTCCTGTAAGGCCTTGCAGAGTTGGGAGGGTGCTGAAACATCCATTTCCAAATCAGAGGAACCGGCGTTTTGATTTGTGAGCACCTGCCTCCCTCTCTCTGCTCAGAGGTGTCTGCAGAGTCCCTGACCCAACCTCTTGAACACGGCGTGGCAATCAGTGTGCCTCCCCGAGAGCGCTCACTGCTCAGGGCACTCTGTGTTTAGACAAAAATAGACTAGATCAAGAAATGCTCCCACCAGCTGAGAGGCTGCAGCTGAGCAAGGATACCACAGCCCAGCCTAAGAGGTGAAGGTGGGGACTTGTTTGGAGGGAACCTGCTCTCTGAAGAAGACTTGAGCTATGAGTAACCGTCCTCCCTGCAGCCCTGGCATCCCATGCAGAGGGAGAGGAGGCACGTCAGAAGGGTGGATGGGTAGTTCTCCCCCTTCTCCTGCCCCTGAGGAAGGGGTAGAGGGAGAGGGGCACACGAGTCTGGCCGTGCAGGGGCAGGCAGCCCTGCTCCCTGAGCTGCAGGAGAAGGGAAGCGAGTGTTTGGAATTGTTTGGCGCAGAAGGGAATGAGCTGAAGACAATGTCAAGCTCTGTAAATATTTATCAGATGAATGAGAGCAGGGTTTGAAACATTAGACAGCTGAGAAATGGCTGTTTTAATAATTCTCCTGATAAATTAAAACTTAAGGCAGGGGGATGGGGAGCAGGTCAGGGGAGGAGGGGAGTTGTTTACAGATTGAGAAGCCATCCTGAGCTGAGATGGGGATATAGACATCGAGCTGGAGCCTTCACCCTTGAAGCTGAGGATGAGGAGCAAAGTGCTTCTTGTCCCCTGGGATGCTGGGGCAGCTCTGCAGGCCCTGGGCCCCAGAGAGCCGCAGGTCTCGGCTGTCTCCCCCAGTCATGGTGTGTGCAGGGCTGGCTTTAGGGAGGATACACGAGTGGCAGAGGCAGAGCAGTCTCTTGGCAGACCAAGGCTGCTTGGTGGAAGCTGTCAGAGGAATGGTAGGACAAGAGCAGGATTGTGAGCTGACTGGTGAGTCCAGACCAGCCTGCTGACTGCCCTCCTGCCTTTGTCATTGCTCTTCAGGCTGAGGGAATATATATGGAAAAAATACTCAGTTCTTATTGTTTAGATCTAAAATTCATCCTTCAGCCAAGCACAAAGTGCAAGCAGTGCCCTGGTTGTGCCATTCCAGACATTCACCTCTCCTCGTTCTCTCAAATCAGCATCTAAAGCTCCATGCTAAAGGAATGCAGGACCGAACTAGCCCCTGCCTTACCGTCCTCCCTCTGCATCTGCTTGGAGCCTTGCCTGAGCTGGGACAGGGTCTGACTCACTGCTTTTGTGAGGCACAATCAGCTCCTGGCAGGGAATACCCAGAATCGTAATGCTGGGGCTTGGCAGGTGAGCGTGGGGGAAGCTAAACTTCGAGCAGTTTGCTTTCAGATGTGTTTGCAAGTTTGGAGCCTGCACGTAGAGCTGATTAATTGCTGGAGATCTTGGAAGGGTTGGGTGGTTTTTGTGTAGGTTTTTTTTTCTCAAACTAGTGTTATTTTAAACACAACTTTGCAGTTCCCCTTTAAAGGAGACATCTGGGCTCAATGTGGCGGACAGGGAAGCGGCAGCAGGAGCAGAGACGGTCACAGGGAGAAGTGTGCACAGGAAAAACACCCACTGTGGGGAGCCTTGGAGGCAGCTCTCTGCCCAGCCAGTGATTGCCTGCAAGGCTGAGCCCTGGGCACAGGGCATGCCCACTCTCCTGGCCACAGCCCTGCCCTTGCTGACTGCCCCGGGGGGCTGGCAGGACTGGGGTCCTTTGGCCAGGGAACTGCTGGCATTTTGGCCCCCACTTTGCTGCAGAGAGGTAAGGTGAGGCAAAATTCTGCTTCTCTAGGGCTTCCAGGTGAGAATGCTTCAGGGACAGAAACCCTAAGGGATTCCCCAGGAGCCCTGGAGTTGCTGCTGGACGAGCAAACGAGAAAAATATGGGAGAGATAAACCTTCCTGCCTCTGCTCCTAAAGCATCCTCCAACTCCCTGGAGCTGGGCAGAAATATCTTATCTGTGCAAGTTGCACTGTCAATGTCCTTTATGGAATGTCTTGGGCCTCTCCTGCAGCATCTGTTAGCGGGGGATGGGAGGGATGGGTGCTGAGGCTGAGTGGAGCTTGGTCTGGCCCTTTCTGGCAGTTCTTTGGCTCCCATGTTATGTGGGTTTTGGGGCAAGTTGAAGCGTGGCTGAGACTGAGGAACAAAGCAAGGCCTTTTTATTTATTTGCCTTTTAATGCTCTGCCATATTCACCTTTCAGGAAATTCCCGTCTGCCTCCAAGTGGGAAGCTGCTTTCCTGGGCTCTGCACACCCGCTCCACATGGCTTCATTTCCTCACCAGCAATCACACATCTGCTAGTGAAAGCGTCTGCTGGAGGTGTCTGCTCCTCCACTGCCTGTGCACGGTGCCCGTGTCAGCAGCCCCCGAGTACCAGAGCCAACCCCCCACATAGGGGCCTGGGAAGCAAAGGCACTGCTGGCTTCTCCTCCTTTCAGCCAACTGCTCAGCTTTGACAGTGAGAAATGTGTACTTTTAATTAATTGAAAGCTGAGATTAACTCACGACCCCGTGACTCTGGGAGATGGCACCGTAACAAAGCTGATAAATAAAAGCTCTCTGATAAAAATCACTCTCTCAAAATGCAGCGCGATTGTTTTGCCTCCCTCCCTGCAGCCCCCCCAGGCTCAGGTGTAGCCTGAAAGCGCCTAAGGGCAAAAATAGGTAATGAAACGAGGAGGGTTGTTGGCTTTTTCCCCCTGTGGTTTGCTCTGAGGTGGGCAGGTGCTCTGAGCCGAGGCTCTGGCTCTAAAAAGCACTCTCTGGATGTGAAGAAAACATTGTTATACTTTATTCATGTAGATCTTGCTGATATCTCCTGAAAACGATTGAGGCTGTAATCATGGTTATGTCTGGAAGTACTGACATGTGAGAGTAAATGCTTTTCAGATGCCAAGCAAAGACTGGACTGCCAAACCCGCCCTCGCTGCCCTCCCTCCTCCTCAGCCTCCGGCAAAGGCAGTGCAGGGTTTTTTTGGGCTGGAATTGCATTCTCTGCATCAGCATCCCCAGCCCAGCAAGGTTTTGCCTGGGCTGAGAGATGGGCCCTCACGTCCCCCTTGTCTGCAGCGTCCCACGTTCAAACCAGCTCTGCAGGTGTCATGCTGCTGGCTTCGAGGTGGCAGGAGGGTGACAACCCAGCAGCAGTGCCATGGCTACAGGGCACAAGTTTCTCCTGGCTGCAGATGGAGCCCAGCGCTCAGTGACACACAGCTCCAGCTGCCTTTGTTCCCTCCTCCTCCTCCTCTTTCTCCTCCCAGCTGCGTGATGCTCCCCTCCCAACCAATGGTCTTTTCTCCAGACTCTCCCCACTGTCTCCTTTTCCAAGTCTATACACCCATGTTACAGCTGAGCTCCTGCTGGGATGCTCTGGGAGTGCTGATTTACAAAGCAGCCCATGATGTTAGCCTTCCCTCTGCTCTGTCTCTCTATCCATCTTCTGTAGCCAGAGAGCTCTGCTGGGGAATGGAGCTATTTTTATTTCACTTCTTACACTGACCTGAGCACATTTCTGCTGGCATGGAACAAAAGCTGTGTGGCAGATCAATAATGTGCCACAAAACCCGTGCTTGGGAGCAGCCACGTTGAAGGAACTAAGCCATTCCCCTGAAGATGCTTTGGGGTAGGAAGATGTTCACTGAGAAGGAAAACCATCCTCAGGGCCTTATCAGGGCGTTTGTCCTGCCTTGTGGTGGGAGAGCAAAGGAAAGAAGCAATAAAAGTGGGGAGGGGGGGACTGTTTTAACCCCCCTGCAGATACAGAGGAGCGTAGCTGTGTCTCAGCAGCCCAGCTGCACACTGATGAAGTGCTTCAGGGCTGCCCAGGCCCCCGGCTCCACGGCCCTACAGTGCTGCTGGGATGAGCAGAAGGGCTGTTCCTGGGGCTGCTGTTCCTGGGACCCACATCCCCGCTGCCGTGCCTGCAGAGAGACAAGCACCAGGCAGGAGAAGTCATTTTCTAACAGCACAAATCAATATTTATTATAATGAAAAGGAGAGATTGATATCAGGAAGGGTGATAATAATAAAAGAGAACAAGTCTAAACTTATTGTTTGTATGTATGGTCCAGGATGAAAAAAACAAAACCCCCAAACACAGCCTTTGTTGGTTTCTTTGGCTTTGTAGAAACAGACTCCTCTGATATTCTCACTTAGATTTTCACAGGCACCCTGCTGAGGTTTTGATGTTCAACTTGCATCAAGAATATTGAGCATCAAATCTAAACATCACTTCTGGTGATGGCTGATGGAGACCCAGAGAGAGACAACGTGGGACAAGGACGGGGCTCGTTCCATACCCCGGGCAAGCAGGAGCACCTGGATGAAGAGCAGCAGGGAGACACGCAGCCATAGATGTGTCTGGGTAGGGCTGATCATCAACAAGATCCACTTCTCAGACTATAGAGGGGACGGCAGTTCTCTGTGTAATCTGTTGGGGAGGGTGGGGAAACAGAGGCTGAAGGAAGGGAGGCGGCAACAGCTTGGGACAGTGTTGTGGGAATGGGACTGAGAGGGTGCTCAGGCATGTCACTGTCACTGACATGGTGCCCTGAGCTCCTGCTCCCCAAATGCCTGTTCTTTGCACCAGTTGGCAGCGGGGGAGAGCAGGGGCAGGCAGGATGGAGAGTCCTGCTTAATGAGGCGAGCGTTAGCTCTCTGATTAATTGGCAAGTTGGGTTACTCTTCATTAAACCTCTACAATTGTTGTCTGTCCTTAATGGCAGCCATTAACTAATTGGTTCTTCTGGGTGCTGGAGCTGGGTCTCTCCTGGTGCTGTTTGCAGTGACACACATGCTGTCTGCTGTTGCCTGTTGCATGTGTTCCCATTCAGCCTCCCCAGCACCAAAGCTGAAAACAACTGGTACTTCGGCACCAGGAACCTCACATCTAATCAAGGCTGCGATGTGGGGCTGACCCGTGGAACATGCTGATAAATAGCACTTTTGGGCGATTCAATTAGCCTCCCTTCCCAGTGAGTTCTCACCATGCCTTCCCCCCACTGTGCTGGGTCACTTCACTGCAGGGTACCAGGAGCAGTTTCCCCCCATTCTCACCTTCTCTCCAGATTTCCCAAACCTCCTGCCTGGAACTACACTTCATGGCAGAGATTCTTCCTTTGCATATTTCATCCCTGTTCAATTTACTCTTCTGAAATGCTTTAAAGCTCCAAACTTTGCTCCTTCAAAGAGCTTGAAGCTTTCCTCCTTTTCTCAAAGATTAATTATAGCTTCAAACACCTGCATTAACTTTCTGCAATGTCTGTATTCCCGTTCGGTAACTTCTCGAGGATTAAAAGTTCCCTGCCTTTTGTTTGACGGTATCTTGCACTGAGCCAGGCCATCACTCCACTGGCAATTGCAGCTGAAAGCTTCAGAAAGTCAAGTTAATCTGATTAAAACCCCTCAGTGTGAGGAGAAGGGTATTTTATCGTGTCGTGAGGCCCTCAGCCCCTGTATCGCTTACAGGAGGAACGGGCTCCTTTCCTGCAATCTTGAAGTAGATCTGAAAGCCAAATGCTTTATTCCTTCTCACACATCACCACTTAAGAGCCAATTTTTGTTCTTCATCTGGTAAGTCACAGCTTCCCTGGGCCAGGCAGGAGGCAAAGGGTTCCAGCACATGAGAGCTGATCCGAAGGCTTCTGCACCGGCAGCTGGCAGGGGAAGATGCGCATCAGCATCATGGCAATGTCTCCTCCAGATGCTCTTCAGGGAAGAGTTAATGTCTATGTTTATTACCAAAGATGATGCCAGCGATCTCTACGAGGCACAGCTCGGAGTTAGAAACCTCCACCGTTACATGGTCCTGTTTTGGTATCATTGAATGTAGCACTCCCTCGGGCCGACTGTGAATCCAGTGGCACCGCGGCAAGCAGAGGCTGGAAAAGCCAACATGTCCCAAAACAGGTATTATTTTCCCCAGTAACAGAAGTGGTTGCCAAGCCCTGCCCTGGGGAGAGGAGCTGGAGATGAAGTGAACCTGTGGAGCTCTGTGGGGAGGGACACGGCCTGACACAGGGAGGCTCCAGCAGGCAGGAGGCTGTGGTATGGTGGTGGCCAGAGGAAGGACTTGCTATGGAGCAAAAGAGCATGGAAAGGGATGGAAAAGGGAACGAAGAAGAGATTATGGAAAAGGAGATGAAAAAGAAATGGAAAAGGGGATGAATAAAAACGGTCATGGGTGTGGAATCCAGAGGGCCAGAGCAGACAGACTTGGAGTAAGACAGGACAGATGCTTGTCCCCACCTTTCATCCAGACTCCCAAGAGGATGTCAAGGCCAGGGTCTCGTTCCCTGTCTGGGGCCCAGGGGAGACAAGAGCCCTTCCTTCAGGCAGCTGCAGTGAAGCAGCAGAGGTTTGGTGCTCAGTGTGCCCTCATGGAGGGGAATCCTCTGCTGGTGTCTGCAGACTAAGTCTCACAGGAGGTTCACTCCTGCATGCTGCTGACGGGCACAGCTGGGCTTGTGCAAGGTGCTACAGGGCAGGTGGCTCTGCCCCCTCCCCACAGAGGATGGAGGGCAGCCCATGACCCATCCTTGGCTGAGCTCGCTCCCCACTTTGGTGACTTTTCTCTTTCCTGGGGCTGAATCTGAGGTGCATGACATTTTTCTTCCCCATCTGGGCTCTGAATGAGACCTGAAATTAATTGACTGATATTTGCAGAGACAGCAAGATAACAACATTGACTGACAAACTGCTTGTTTCTCTCCTTTTTTCTTTTAATTTCTGCAAAGTTAATACAGCATTCAGGGAACTTCCCCCAGAGGATGAGCCATCGAGTCATCTGGGTTGGTTTGTTTGGGCTCTGTGGCCCAGCACAGAGTTTGTGCAGTGGAGATGGGCCCCCAAGCCGTTTCTGGTGAGGGGAGGATGAAATTTGTATCATCCCAATGAACTGATTTTCTTATCTGCCTTGTCTGCTCAGCATCTAATGAACTAATGAAATATGCAACAATTCAGCTATAGAACAGACCTCACTTTTAAATTAGCACTAATTAGAGATAATTATCTTGGCTGGTTTGATGTTTCTATGTAATGAGCCTGGGTTTTCTTTTGTTAAGGACTGTGTGGTCAAATATACGAAGCAGCACACTAAATTGCCACAAGTGCCTTTCATTTCTGACTTTTTTTTAACATCTCTGGGAGGCTGATGCTTCTTTTTGATGCCATTTCCTTTGGCTGTCTTGTTGATGGTGGTGAGAAGGGATGTAATGTATTGGCCAGGTAAGAAGACCACAGCCCCTGTGGCTTCTCTTCTCCTCTCATCCCCTCTGCTCCCTCCCCCTAGACTGGGGAAAGGGCAGGGCTAGTGCATAGCTCCTGAGGGCAGTTGGTACCAGGAGGGAGCTGGAGCCCAGGGCTCAGCCATTCACTGTCTTGGACCCCACCAGCATCACACCACCTCCCTCTTTATTAACAGCAATTATTTCCCTTTCCTGTTTATTGGGATTAACACTTGGAGATTGTGCTGGATCCTCTATCAGCTTCTGCTAAACATCTTTATAAACACAAATGTGGATCTTTACATCTCTTGCATATATACACAAGAGTTTGTCACACACACTTCCCTGACTCTTTCAAGCCCAGTGTGAGCTCAAACCCAAACCAGTGCTCAGGGACACATACCCCTCTGGTTTGCAGTTGGTGGGAAGGGTGGAAAGCTGAAGGGCTGGTTTCTCTGCTGACAAAACCGAGCCAGTGGCTCACGGTAACATATATCCACTGGCCCTGGGTTCTCCAAGGCATGAAACGGTCTCATAAATTCCTAAAGCTGACAGAGGGCTGCTGTTTGGCATTGCTGGACCCTGGTGATAACTAAACACACTGTCCAAGGTAGTACCATGAACCCTTTGGCTACAGAAAAATGATCTTGGCTGGAGTTCCATGAAACCATTCAGCAAATGAGAGCAAGTGGTTTGAGGTCGTCCAGGGCTGATCACCACACAGCAGTTGGGGCTCTGCAGAGCAAGTCTGCAAGTGCTTGTAAAGAGAAGAGGATTTTGCAGCCTCTTGTACTACACAAAGCAGGGCAGAGGCTGCAGGAACCCCGGGACCGACTCCTTTGTGGCAGCGAGCACAAGATGAAGCTCTGCACCTCAAACCCAAACATCACTGCTCTCATTCAAAGAGACCACAGCAACATGAGACACCAGAGAATGCAGGCCCTGGGGCCACAAGGCACCTTTTGATAACAACATGCACTCAGGAGAGGAGCAAAACTCTGCAGGGGAAAGCAAGGCAAAGCAGAAAGTCTGAGGCTGCACACAAAACCAGTAATTCCCCTGTCCCTTTACCCCTCTCAGCACAAAAGCAGAGATGCAACACTTGGAGCAGCTTGACCTGTTCTTCCTCGGGCAGGAGGGTGAGAGGAAGGGCAATAGTCTAATAGACAAACAGGTTTCAGGCAGAGAGAAAGCAAGAATGCCAGAAGCATCACCTAAAGCAGCAGAAGGCTCAGGCAGTGCAGCAGGTTCATCCTGCTCTGCTTCACAGACAAGTCCCTTCTGCCAGCACAGCCCCAGCAGTGGCACTGGGCACCTCTTCTGTGTCCTGTCAGAGCAGGATGTGCCACAACAGGTTTCTGGAACCATCAAAACACAGCAATTCCCACAGACCTTTGCTCACCTTAGAGGTGGGGAGCAGACTTCCATCACCCTCAGTGAAGGGTTAAACACTGCTGGTACAATGTCCCAGGCACCCATTTTCAGATCAGACTCCTCTCTGCAGCTAGTTTTCCAGGAGAGACGCATCCCAAAGGCTAAAGTAAGAGCACTCTGCTCAAAAGAAAGTGGCTAAAACCTGATGGGTTCATTCCATGACAACTCATCGAATGAAACTGGCTGGGGATGGGACACCTCGTGCCCTTCTGGAGCTTCTGCACTCAGAGATGCCCCTATGAGAGACTATTTTCCACAGACATGTTCTCCCCAACTCCATGTGCTCAGTGTCAGCTCCCCCCTGCCTCCCGAGCAGCCTCTCCCTGCCCCGTTGGGGTGGCTGGCTGAGCAGAGCAGGGCTCCAGCAGCCTCCCGTCTGCTTTTCCCTCCTCAGATCAGAGACACAAGTGTCACCTGCTCCATAACCAGCAGCAGATCAGTGCTGCTTTGTGTACAGAACGGCTGTCATGTACCAGCAGCCACCGCCGCTGCCAGCGCTGAGGCCCCTTGTTGGGATTTGCATTTCAGAAGGAGCCCGCAGCCAGGGTGATGTTACACATTTCCCTCTGCTCGTCACATCTGCATACAGCTCGCAGCATCATCCCCATCCCTCCTCAACTGGTTGTGTGGGCTTGTTTGTCTCTTGGCTGCTGCCTTGCTGGTCCCTCACCCCACTGCCCAGCTCGATGCCATCGAGCAGCAAGAGGAACAAAGTGACTCCTCCACAGCCTTACAGAGACTTGAAGAAATTTAACCCCCAGGCTCCATCTTTCCTAGCAGGTGAGCAGGTGATAGGAACCAGACATGACTCAGTGCCTTCACCACAGTGCCATTTCAAGGCTGACAAAGCAGTCGCTGATGCCGAGCAACAAAACTCCATCCCAGAGTTCCAGCGCCAGAAAAGAATCAAGGGGCAAACTTCACAAACTTCAGAAGATTTCTAGAGGCTTCAGTAGCCCCAGAAAAGGTCTCTCCTGCCCACAGCAGCTCCTTCTCCAGGCAGGAACACCCCATCTGACACCAGGTACTCACCCTGAACAGCCTCGGCGGTGCCAGGGCAGCAGCTACAGAGCACAGGTTCAAGGATCCCTCTCCCTGCATTAGAGCTCTGTAAACAAACCTGCACTCAGAGAAGAAAAATGGGCAGGTCTCCTGCCTTTAGTAAACAACCCTTCAGCTCATCACATCCCCCACCTCACAGGCTCCTCGCTGCATCCATCTTCCCCGCTTGCTTGGTGCATTTTCTCCTAACCAAGGGGTGATTTGATTTTGTGGAAGGAGAGGGAACAGCTTTCTTAGGCTGAATAGAGCCCTTCTCTTTGAGCTGGGCCATCCAGGAGAATAATCTTCCTTCCCCAGCCCTGCCTTGAGCAGCACAGCAATGTTATCCAGCAATTTCCTTTGGCATCAAAGCTGAAAGCGGGCACGTCACCCAGAGTTAACAACATCACAGCAGCGTGGATATTCACCTCGTGCAGAGCGATAGGAAGTGGAATTGATTGCAAGAGATCAGACACCGAGACTCTCATTAACTTCTGCTAACACCTGAGCAGCTGACAGACACTTGCCTTTTTGGATTATCTTCTGCGCATTTCCAGCCTGTGGCCCTGGGGCTGCTCCAGACCCTCTTTACTCGATAACACACGGCTCAGATCCAGCTGCACCAGGCTCCCATCAGCACATCCAGCTCAGGGGGTCCTGCAGCACCTCAGGCTCTGTGCTGTGCCTCCCCTCTGTCCCTCGCTATTCCCAACACACAAGAGGTTGCTCTGCCCCTCAGAGCAGCTGGAAGAGCCAAGGCAGCCTGAACCCAGCTGTCCTGATGGGGATGATGTCAGGCTGGATTGCACACAGCTGAGGGAAGATCTCCAAGTCATGACCTTTCTGGACACGCTGGGGCATCTGACATTATGAAGTAATGGGTAAAACACACAGAGGCAGCCATGCCTCCTGCACAACCTCCCACCACAGACCAGGCCTGCCCAGTGGGGTGAGTTACCCAGCCAAAGCAGACATGCCCAGGGGTGGCTTCTGGCTGCCACGTCAGCTTCCCACCCCAGGAACAGGCTCCATGGTGCTTTATACAGTGTCCAAAACCATGGGTCTCTCTGTGCAGACCCTCCAGCCTGGCTAGGAGCTGGCACATCCTTTCAAGCTGAACCCACAGCACAGGCAGGCTGTGAGGCTAGAGCTCAGGGCTGTAAAACCTGAGAGGGAGGCTCAGAGCGTGGAGGATGAGACCTGAGCAGAGCAGGACACAGGGAGCATAGACCTGGTTTGCACAAAGGTGTCTCTGAGTTTGCAGAGGAGGGCACAGGCAGAGTCTCACTGCTTCAGCCCCAGCATGTGGCCAGCAAGCAAGGCTATTTCCAGCTCTGCCAGCTCCCTCCTGCCTCACCTCCCAGAGCAGAAACACAACCTTTGGAGAGCGTGGCAGGTGCTCTTTAATCTCACCCTCTGACATCTTTGCTGACATGGAGCTTTTTTTTTCCTCAAAACCTTTTGTCTCACCTTTTGTTCCGGTTTGAAATCCCTCTCCCTGCTGTCACAGCCGCTCCAGGCTCCTCTCCACCTGCCCTGTCACAGCCTTTCAGAGCAGAAGCAGCATGTTAGCCTGCAGAGCCTCACACCTCCCTCCTCTCTGCAGTTCTGTACTCTTCTGATGCCAGGTTATGATTACAGGGCACCCTTGAGAAGCCACTGCAAGAGGAAGAAAGCCAGAAAAGAGGACGGTGCTGGAGTATCACAAGGTCAAGGGGTTTTTATAATCCCAACCTAGAGACACCTGCTTTTAAGGAAAAAAAAAAAAAGCATCAAGTTAGTATCTGTGAAACAACATCAGAGAGGAGATACAACAAGCAAGCTCCTTCTCCCTGGTTCACAACATCTGTCTCAGATCGTCCCGCTAACTTCAAGTTACTACAAACTCCTTTAATTCCTTGCCAGGGCTTTAAAAACATTGTTTTTTAAAAAAAAAAAACCACAGGGCAGCTCTACAGCCTTGGATTAAACATGCAAGTGAGCAGTGGGAACGGGAATAAAAGAGAGAAAGAAAGGTCAGGCTGTGTCTCACAAGGCACACCAGCTAATGCCCAGCAGGAAGAAAAGTGGGGAAGATAGTCCCTTCTGCAGAGGTGCTCCCCCAGCCTGCCAACCCCCTAGGGCTCAGGGAGGGGGAAAAGACATGGGAGCATGTGGAAAAATAAATGGTGAAAAGTCCACCTCTTCCCCAGCACAGCACCTACCATACCAGCACCAGAGCCTGGCAGGGCAAGGCAGGGAACAGCCCTTGTTCTATGCAGCAGCTGGGTGGCCAGGGATGTGGTGGTCCTGCTCGGACTGGCTGAGCCAGACCTTCCCAGCCTGCCCCAGCAACCATAGCATCTGCCCAGGTCTCCCTTTTCACAGGGACTCCCTCTACACCCACTCACACATAAGCAGTCCCAGCTGCTCCCAGTCATGTCTCAGCAGGAGGTTTTAATCTCCTAATTGGCAGATCCCAATGGAAAAGCATTTAGCAAGATACTGATGCTCTCAGGAGGTTCAGCTCACAATGGTGTGTGTACTGGCAGCATCTGCTTTTTTTGAGTGTCTCCACCTCTTCCAGTGGGGCTGGTTGGGGGGCACACAGGGCCTGTATCCCCCAGGAGTGGAGCATGTGAGGGATTGGCATGAGGGCTTTGAGGGACAGAGTAATGGAGAGCAGGGAAAAAAAGGATTCTCATTTTATGTGCAGGTAGCACAAAGCTGCAGTGATGCCAAGGGTGGTGATGAGTGGGATGGGAACTGAGATCAGGTGGAGTTTGGATCCAGAGGTTCTGTCTCTGGTCCGTCAGGGTGGCTGAGAAGCAGGACAAAAAAAGTGACCAGACTTTAACAGAGAATGTACCTGCAGAAACATTCTCCTGGTCCTTACGCTTTCTCATGTGTTTGGGAGCAGAAGCAAAGGCTGGAAATACCAGGGGACTCAAAGCTCCTGTAAATCAGCATCAGTAGAGTAAATTTACACCAATTTATACCTGTGAAAGACCTGCCTGGAGAGGAAAAAGTTGTGCTTTCTATTTGTGGACAGGAACAAATTGAAGAAAAAGCACAACCAGAAGAGCTGGGATGGGACAATTGATTCTCTAATATCCTCCTCCTCATCCTCCCCATCATGCCCTGGACATGGAACCCCTTGGAAGAGCCACCCCTGGCAGCAGCAGCTCAGGGCTCTGCAAGCACAGTGTTTCCTCCCCTCACAGACCCCGTGTCCCTTCCTGTATCTGGGATATGAGGCTTAAATAAATATGTGACTATGTAAATAAATATGAAGTGTGTAGCTCGAGAGGCAGGTTAATGGCTGGGGAAACCGGGCTTGACCTTGCTGACATTTCAAATTAGTTCCGCTGCGCTAGGCTGGTGCTTGGAAGGGATTTGCACTTGGGCTGGAAAGTAGTGTTAAAATTCATCATGTGAAGAGGCTCTTTGGAGCTTCCTTCCTCCTGGGATGAGACCTCTGCCTCCCCCAGCATCCTGGGATGAGTATCCAAGCCAAGGAGATGCTGGGGAAGGTGAGCAGCTCAGAGATGGGCATGCACATTGCTCTTTACCTACTGTAGCTCCCTGGGACTTGTGGCCAGGCAGCCAGGAGAAGGCCTGGAGCATCATCCCAGGGCCATCAGCCCCATGGTGGCTGCCAAGCTGGCAAAGCTGGATCTTTTCTGCTTCAGGTGGATCACTCAGGCATTGGGGCAAGTGTGCAACATGTACGTTACACAGAGATGCACTCGTGTGTCTGTATAACATAGATTGTCACACATGCACACACAGAGATAGCAATCATTAGAAGTGATCAGGGAACATATTAGTAAGTGCTTAATACATGCACTGAAAGGTAAGTAGATGGCAGAAAAGAATACAAGAGCTTAAGGGGTCGTTTGTACAAGCTGAACTCATCCCTCTGTGAGCATGTGCCAGGAGACAGGTTTAATTACCCAAACCTGTGCTGGCTTTCCCCAGGATGGTATCTCTGGCACCAGTGCAGCTCCTGCCAGGGTGTTGTGCAGCTCTCAAGCGTGAGGTGTATTAATTCCCTGGTGAGCTGATATGACAATTTTTAACATGGAAGGACAAAAAAAAAAAAAGGTTTCTCGCTCACCCTGGGGAAGGGTTGAAATCTTCCTGTGGGAGTTCAGCCTTGGGCAAGCAGTGTATGCAGAGGCTTTAGCTCAGCCAGGAGGGGTTGGTATATCCATGAGCTGAACTGACCTCTGGCACAGAGCTGCTGCCTGTGCAGCCACCTCGCTCCTGGCTGGATGCTTCCCCTGCGGAATGAGGGGATGCTCAGCACAGCTGGGCATGGCCGCTGCCTCTGCCCGGGAGAGATGGGCACTGCAGCCCAGCTGCGGGCCCTGACAGCTACCTGCTGCCCTAATGAGGATGCTGTAATGAGCATGAAGCCAGATGGCATCTCTAACATCACCCAGCGAGTGCTGGCCCCAGGCAAACGAGCCTATTTTTAAACAGCCAGAGACTGCCCATTGGTACTTTACTCCATTCCCCTTCGAAACCTTCCTTTCCCTGAGCTTGCAGCCTTTGCTTCCCTCCTCATCATGAGGCTCTCACCAGGGCCTGGTGAGTGGAGAATCACTGTCAGTGCAGGAAGATGCTGCAGGACCACAGCGTGTGGGGGACTGGGCTCCCAAGCTTTGCAGCCTCTGTGGAGGGCTGGGAAGATGCATGTGGATAATTTTGGCTGTTGGAGTGACTCAGCTTCCTGACAGCCCTCCAAGACCTTTGCCACTCCATCTAAACAGGGACTGTTTCATCCTCTGAGAATGGCTTAAGCCCTAATAAATGGCATTACAATTAATTTTCCACGCTGTCTGTTGGTGTTTCCTCCATCCCTGGAACACGCTCAATGAGCAGAACTCATCAGCTAAACCCAGACTACGTCCTCCATGCTGATGCCCCCGTGCCAGCGGCTCCCCCAGCCCTGTGCCCATCCCTGGGGGAGGCTGTGCAATTACTGACCTTCCATCTTTCTCTGAAAAAAAAAAAGCCCAAAAGGAAAGATTTTGTTGGCAGCTTGGTGACCTGCTGCGGGTGTCAGGCCTGCTTCTCTCTCCTCGTGTCATACACAAAGGACACATGCACGCAGGCATCGCTGTGTACAACGTCCTCTGCCATCCAACAGGACCCTCTTCCATCTCGTGACAGCCAGAGGGAGCTTTCTGGGCTACGAGCTGTGGGCAGAGGAGAAGCCAAAGGAGCAGGAGCAGAAGCAGATCAGGAGAAGGTGCGATGGAGGCATCTGGCAGAGGGACCATCAGATCATAAGACAGTGTGTGGCGCCCAAGGTGACCTGGCAAATCAGCACTGGTCCTGCCTCACTGCATGGGCACCTGTCCCAGTGAACTGCCCCGAGCTGGGGGCAGGAGCAGAGCCTGTCCACGGGGCTAGTGAGGCTGCTGTCCCCGCAGAGACCCCAGGCACCCATCCGGGAACGGCCCCGGTGCCCCGTTCCCAGCCGGCACCGCTGCTGCTCCTGCCTCATTCACCTCGGATCCACCCAATTACAGCTAATTAGCTTTTCTGCCATAAAACCCTAAGGAGACAATGGAGAAAAGCCTCCTGCCTTTGACAGTAATGAAGTTAAATAGATATTTATTTATCCTTTTATTAGACAAACCAATTATAATTTTACGCTTGAAATAGCTAATTTTTAAATGTGATGTCGCAGCATATGTATATCCCAACGTAATACCCAGCCAGAGCTGGCCTGCAACAAGCCTGCCTCATTAACAGCACGGCTATGCTGCTATTTAAATATACTCTAATGCACCCATTCATAAAGTGATAATTAAAAATACGCTGAAATGCAGCCGTTAAGACAGAGATCCTGGTTATTTATAGCCTCTGGTTTTAGTTTCAAATGATAAAATCCGGAGTAATTGCTTGGACTGGTGAAGTTTTGCTTCCCCCAGCGCTCTGACCCGCCAGGGCTGGGAAAGTAGAGGCTGGCATTTCCCAGCGAGCCTGCCACCCGTCCGGAGGCTGCGGGTGGCCCCAAAGTCCTCTTTGCCCCCTGCAGAACGTGGGGGAGGCTGCGCGTCACCGTTGCACACGCTCCCTCCTCCTGCAAGAGGAGCCACGTCCATATGGCAGAGCCAGAAAGTTGGTGTCAAACAGCGCAAAGAGGAGAAAAACTGCTGCGGATTGCAAAGCAAACAGGCGGGGAGTGAGGCTCCCAGAGACCCCAGTGAGAGCAGCCTGCGGACACACCACGTGCCGCCCGGGCGCCTGTGCTCACAAGTAAGACAAATGATAATCAAGCCACTCTGGTCCCAGGTATTTGCAAATGCCTAATTGGAAGCTGGAGGCGACTGGTAATGAGAGGTTTGGGTTTCTTTTAGGAGCACAGTGTCAGTGTTTCCCCCTGCAGGGTCCCTGTACTGCAGCATCCCTCGTTCAGCTGCATCTGCCTTCCCCCTTGGCACTGTGGGCACAGCCCCAGCCTGGGCAGAAAAATGCCACGTCTCAACCTTCCTGCTCTGACCAGGCTGGCTGCCTGCTCCTGCTGTGTGGGTGGTGTGATGGGATGGGGCTCTCTGGGGGCCAATGCATTCTGGGTTGGGTTCAATTTGCCAGCGTCACCCTGGGCTCACAGCCACAGCACAAGGAGCACTGTGGAGTTCACCAGCCCCTTCCCAATGGGCCCCTCTGCCTGCAGCCAGCTCTCCTGCAGTGGTTTGTGTGAAATGAGTTTGCTGAGGCTCAGCCTGGCCTGCAGCTCCCTACTTCTACTTGTCCCATGGGAAATCAGAGGTGAGGGCTGTGAATGATGCACCAGGTTTTACTGTCCTACCCGGTCCAGCTGCCCACTCAGGCTTCTCTCTGAGCTCATCCCACATGTCCTCTCCTTGCTTCAGCACCCTTTCTACTCTCCCTCTCCTTCCTTCTCTCCTGCCTGCCCCAGCAAGGTGTTGATCTCCCGTACAAAAGCTGTTCCCAAGGCACACAGCAGCTCTCTGCTGCATGCCAAGAGGAAGCAGAGGATTTATCCCTTTCCAGACAGCTGGAAAGAAAAGAGGCAGAATGGCAGGTCAGGCTCTGGGCTGTCCAAGCTGTTTGCTCTCAAAGTGATTCGAGTCCATCCCCAGCATCATGTGTCCTGCTCTGCTTGTGCTCTCGCAGGGGTTCCCCAGGTAAGGGTGGCCCTGCCAGCCCCATCCTCCTTGGCTGGAGTGGACTCTGGTTTCTCTCTCTGCCATCTGGACACGGTGCCTTCTCAGCCAAACAAGAGACACGGGAGAACAGAGAGAGACCTTTGAAAAATTCATTTGTCTGGCTCTAAAGCTACAGAGAGGGCAACTGGGTGCTCAGCTCAGCTGGCCCTTCCAGCTCCAGGCAGGATCTACCACAGCGCTGGGTGACCCCATGGTGCTGGGAGCCATCTGGCCCGGCAGCTCCAACCCCACAGCCCTGGTGCTGCTGGTCCCCTCTGGTCCTCTGGCTCTTCATCCACTCTCCTCTTCCCAAGGATACAGGAGACTCTCTTCCAGCTCATCCTCTGTGTCTTATGGAAGTGGAGCTCGGTGAGGTGATGCCAGATTTCTGATGGGACAAGGTCAAACCTTTGCATGCCCTAGCAGTTAAATGCTTCATGCCACCTTGTTGTGTTTCTCCTCTCCTCATCTGCATTCCCATGGCCTTGTTTGCTCCCAGGGCACTGCCCCCAAGGGCAGGGTCTCACCCCAGGGCCTCCCACCCTGCTGTGCCCCTCCAACCCCTGCGGCAGGGGGCAGAGTGGGGGATGCCCTCTCTGCCTGGCACGGGGTGCGGGGCTGCCCCTTCACCCTGCAGAGAGGCTGGGGTCTGTGCCCGCAGCCCCTCGCAGCCCCATTGCCCTGCTGATGGCTGCAGCACCTTTTGGGGGCACCACAGTCTGGGGTTGGCTTGCTGGGTTTATCTGGGCACTGCGAGGACACCGCGGGGTTGCATCCCCGGGGGCTGGGGGGCCACTGCAGAGCCAGGGGTGAGTAACACTCACCTCCTCCCCTCCCTCCCAGGGCAGGGCTGCTGCTCTTTCCCAGCCTCCCTGAGCGGCAGATGCGGGTGCAGGCTCCCCCCGTCCTCCCCGGCTGTCCCCTGCGGGGACACTGGATGGCACTCGCACGCCTTGGCACGGCGGGTACCCGCCGCTTCTTTTGCAGCAGAGCGCAGGGCTTGGGGGCAGGATTTAACCCTGGGGCTGGGGGGTCGCGGCTCTACAGGGTCCGTGGCCGCGGCACGGCGAGGGGAGCGTGGCCAGCCCCGGCTCAGGACCAGCCTGGGCAGGACCAACCCCTCCGACGGCTCCCCCGACGCTGCCGGAGCGTTGCCAATGGCTGCACGGATGGGTGCTCCATCGAGGCCACCTCTGCCAAAAGCCAGGCTATAGCAGGTCCCCCCGGCGTCCCAATCCTTCTCAGCTGGGGTGCAGCTGGGGGGGCAATGCTGTGGCTCAGCCAGGCATGCTGCAACCCCCGAGTCCCTGCTCAGCATCCCCCCCCCACAGCCACAGTTTGCTCCTGTGGGTGGCAGGGTCTCCAGTCCGCTGGACTCCCCTCTGCCCAGCACCGGTCCCATCCCCAAGGAACTTGGTGGGAATTACAACACATCATTTATTAAAGAGTTGCTGTCAAGGTTGACAAGCCCCCAAATTAAGTAGCTTAAAAATTCCATTAGCTGAGGTCTTTCTGGTGCCATGTCCTATCTCACTTTTGTTTATCAACCTTCACGGCTCTGAATATCTAGTAGCTGCTCAGCTGTGTCCGTATGGTGGAGAGATGGAGGCGGGGGGGGTGTGGAACAGGAGAGACGGGGGGAGGGAAAAGTTCACCAACACACAGCACGTACAAGGATCTCTATAAACGCTCTCTGGAAGCCGCTCGCAGCAGCCTGTAAACAAGTGGGGCCCAGGTTCATCTGTATTTAGCACTCAGCAATGGGAGAGTAAGAACTTCACAGGGAGTAAGTAGGGGAGGGGAGGAGGCTTGAGTTTTAGGTCTCTAAGGCTTTGGACTGTGGTCCAGCCCCACTGCTGTCCCTGCCCAAGGGAAGCTTCGAGGGAAAGGGGACAGTCTTCCTGTAAGGCACCTCTACAGATGAGGCTTCCCATCATGTCTAGCTCAGGAGAGAGCTTTAGCACTGCTGGAAGAACACAGACCTTTACAACAGAAGCTGGGGCAACAAACGTCAGAACAGCTCTGTCAGGGAGGGCAAAGTGGGTCCTGGCAGGGGCTTCCATCAACACATCCTTACCCACCTCTGTCTTGCTCTGGCTGCAGGGCTGGAGCACGCAGCATGTGCGGCGCGGCACGGCTGCCTGTGAGGCCATGGCAGCACAGCTCTGCAGTACAGCCACGTGCTCCACAAACAGCTGCCACACTGCACAAGTGAGAACGGTGGGAGTTTGCACCTGACTGTGTGGTACAAACCACCCCTTCATGCCCTGCACTGCAGGACGGCTGGATCCAGGCTGCAAACTGCTCCACCGCCTTCACCCACATTTTCCTGGCGAGATGGTCCCCAAATGGTGCTGGAGGAGGCAGGAGCTGCCCACACGTACTGCTGCCACAGAGCTGCCCACATGTACTGCTGCCACAGAGCTGCCCGCACATTCTGCTGCCACCCCCTCTGCAAATGCAGCCTGGGCTCACCGCTGCTGCTCTGCGCTCAGCTTGACCCAACTGCAGTCTCTGTCCAGAGCCAGAGATGCTCTGACCCTAAACCTTGCACAGAAGCAAGAAAAGATTTTGTGTCTCTAAATCTGTCTGTGCTGGTTCTTCACTGTCCCTCTGGGCGACAGTACCAGGGATGGCTCTGGCAGATAGTGGTGATCTGACGAGAGGAGAGAAAACAGAGGAGCTGTGTCCTACTTCGCTCAAACAGCCAGCCTGGCCCGCAGCTCTGAGCCTCAGACTTCATCTGTCTGCAAAGCCCAAACTCTTTCCAGGGCTGAGCAAGTGGGGGGAGTGCTGGCCTCAGGCTGCGTGGTGAGCAGTGCAAGGTCTCTCTCAGGCTGGGGGAGAAGCCACTGCACCACGGCTGCGCTTCCACAGGGAGATGCAGCAAATACCAACACAGAATGGGATACATCAGGAGAACCAAATGGCTGTCAGGAGACATCACCAGAACTCCATTTGTTTTTAACAGCTGAGGTTTGCCCTTTTCTCTGCTCCATGAACAGGGAGCCCTGTGTCCCATTAACAGCGGGTTCCTGTCTCTGCTAGGGGGTTGCTCCCGGAGGAGCAGGGCCAGGAGCCACCATCCCCATTGGTACCACACACTGAACACCCCATCAGACCCCGTCAGCCACACGAGCTGCACCGAGCCAAGGCAGCAACCACTGACGTGCCCGAACGCGCCGGGTCGGCAGCCGGTGTGCCGGTGTTCCCCTGGCGCAGAGGTGCTGGCACGGAGTGTGCAGGGACAGGCAATGCCGGCACCAAACCCTCCCCTCGCCCTTCTGGCTCCAGGAGCAATTACTGGGTGTGAGGGGAATGAGAAATCTGCACGATACATCTAGAAAAAGCAAACTGCTCCCCTCCACCAGGAAGGAACCCGGCTATTTTTAAGTTCAGGGACGATGCATGCAGCCAGATAAAATACTCAGCTGCGTGCAAAAGAAAACAGGAGGAGACAAGAAACGTCCTGGCTCTGCCTGTGCCTTGCAGCCCTCTCCCTGGGTGCACGAAGGCTCCCTGATACCTTTCTGCAGCCCTGTGATGCCCATCTGAAGCTCGGAGGATGTGGGGAGCCGGGCACAGGGCCGGGCAGCCAGTCCCACACCGAACACCACAGACATGCTGTGCCATCTCTAGGAAATGCTTGTGAAACCCACTGACCCAAATACTCCCACCCTGAACACAGCCCTGGCTGGGCAGAAGCCATAATAAGATGAAGCAGTGGGTGAGTGGTTGGCAGCCACCCCACTGGAGGCACGGCGCTGCCAAGGCGATGAGCAAAGGGATTGATTTACCCCACGGGCAATGGGTTTGGTAACACAGCTCCTGTGCTGGAGAGGGGAGAGCACCCTGCACCCACCCAGCTGTCACCACGTGCCCCAAGCAACCTGAGGGGGGGGCTTGAGGAGATCCTGAGCCTGTGGGCCCTGGCTCGGAAGTGATGACTCCTGACAAGCGCACGGCAGGAGCTGAGCAGCGTGAAAGCGACCTCATTGCCTCCCATCACGTCAGCATGGGGCTAGGACCCCGCTGCTGACCTACTTACTGCTGAGAGGAGCAGCGAGGGGCTGTGGGGGCCAGGGGGGCTGTGTCCCCACAGAGCTGGGTCCTGGCTGTGGGATTCTGCCCAGGGTCCAGCCCTGAGGCTGTCAGCTCCTGCTGCCATGGAGTTGGTTTTCTCACCCCTCTGTCTCCAGGCCACTGCGAATAACGATGTGAAGCAGAACAAAACAAATACACACCCTTTGCATTTAGTTGCTGCTTCCAATAATAACAACAACTATTGTTATCCACATTTGCTCCAGTGCTGCTGCAGCCCCTCAGAAAGTGGCACCTCCTGCCAGGCAGCGGGAGGATGTCAAAGGCTGTTTTACAATCAGAGTGGGCTCCCTCTCGGCTCTTGGCTGCTTAATGCGACCAGGAGAGGGGAACAAAACCACTAAATTATTTCCCATAGCAAACATGGGACCAGGTGAAGACACCCCTGACACTGGGAACCTGCAACCAAGTGTCTCCAGCGCTGCCTCCGTGTGCGTCTGCTGCCATACAAACCACTCAGACCCCAGCTCCTCTGCTTTAGTTGCAGCCAAAGACAACTGGCTTGCTGCATTTTTTATACGAGGCTGTGTACAGTTATTACTTCCTTGTCTATTTTTTTCTTTTAATAAAAAAGCCCCGAACAAACCAGGAAACCAATATTCCTGTTTCTTACTAAAAGTTCTTACTAAAAATATCATTAGGACTGAAATGAATGACTTTCCTATGAATCCCCCCCATGCAAAATGCCTCAAAGAAACGTTTCTGATGACCAAAAAATGTATTTGCTAAGGAGCTGCTTTACCCTGTGGTCCTGCCCCCACACCTCTCCCTGCCGTGCTGCTGAGGCCATGGCCGCGGTGCCCAGCGTGTCCTTGCAAACAGAAAGTGCCTGAAAATTTCCTTCTGGGAGCAGTTTTTCATTTGAAATGTTTTCCTTTTGCACAAAGGCACTGGAGCCCCGCTGCTCACCCCGTGCATCCCAACACGCCGCTGCTCCAGCCTTTCCCCCCGCAGGGCTGGGGCTGCCCGGCTGGGCTGGCAATGGAGAAGTTCGCTCCTGCTCTGTCACATTGAAATATTTGGAGGGGCTTTTTTGTTGTTTATAAGTATTTACTCCTCACCGCTATGAGCTGCTTTCCTCTGCAGTTCGTTTTGCACTGACAGTTTTAAAACAAAACAAATGAAATACAATAACATCAGGAAGTGCCGAACGCTGAGGGTTTTCAAACAACTTCTCTGTCTCCCGTTTCCCAGGGAGAGCGTTCGCAAAATGAAAGCGTTTAAAGTATCTGAGACGCGATTGCCACGAAGTGGATGGGAGAAATAAGAAACAGCGGTGCAAAAGCACCACCAGAAATACCCAAGATTAAAAATGAGCTTTAATCTTTGTGTTTGTGGTTGTTCAGAGACCGAAGGGCTGCTGGGGGAATGCGCACAGCAGCGAGAGTTCAAACAATCCAAGAAGTGCCTGGTGGTGAAGGTGATTAAAACACAGCAAAAGGCAGAGCAAAAACTGTCCTGCCAGTTATCCAGAGAAACCCAGGGAGAGGTGAGGGGAGCTGGCGATGGCCAGACACGTCCTGCCCTTCCACCACACCTCAGGAGGGTTTGGCTCCTCGCTTCCACCAGTGGTGGGATGGTTATTCCATCTGAAGATGGATATTCCATATGGGATGGTTATTCCTAGTGAAGAATAACAGTAAAGAGTCCATGTTGCCTCGCTGCAGGAGAGCTCACCCTCAACAGCTTGCTCCTTCCTCCATGTTTCTTTCAGCAATGGCAAAAACGTTTTGGTTCACTGGGCCATGGTTTGACTGGTTTAAATATTTGCAGACAGCACTAAATAACGTCAGCAGTAATGTATGAGCGTCCTCCAACCCTGTGAATTCTGGTACCACGCACTTTAATGCACGGTTGGTGTTTGTAAATATGTTGTATTTTAAATGAACACCACGAATGATACACTCACAGCAAATGTTACAATGGCTTGCCATTAATGTGATGACTTGACACTATGAAAGAGGAAAGTATCAACTTAGTGCTATCAGTAAATATTATCCAAGTGCTCCCAGTGGTATCTGAATGCTCCGGTGCACTGAGCCCAGCTGCTGAGCATCTGTCCCAGTGCAGAGATGCTGAGAGCATGGGGCTTCCCCCAGGCCAGTCCCAGCCCTGCCTGCTGCTCTGCCCGTGCAGTGCCAGCCTGGCCCTCCTCAGCAGCAGGGCTTGTGCTCTGCCAGCCAAGGACAGCACACTCCTGCCAATCCTGACCTTTACATGAGGTACAACAGGCTCCTTCCTTCACATCCCTTCTCTTTAGAGAGGCATCTTACTAGTGCACATGCAGCAATATTGTTATTTAGTTCAGTTGAAAAAGAGGCAGCAAAGTGGGTGATTTAACAGCACTGATGCACTGTCATCTCTGTTTTTTCTTGGCTTAAAATCATGCTAACTTGGGTAGAAATTGTTCTTCCCCTGCTAAATATGGTTCTTACCACTGCGCTCGTGTTCCACCCAGGCAATCAGTGTGCCAGTGCCTGTGCAGGTGGGACTCTGGCTCCTGACTGTCCCCTCACAGACTGGCACACAGGAAAAATCACAGCAGCATGCTGGGTGTGTGCTGGATGGGTGCAGGATGTGTGCAAGGACACGTGTGC
This sequence comes from Urocolius indicus, assembly GCA_013401255.1. Taxonomy (NCBI): domain Eukaryota; kingdom Metazoa; phylum Chordata; class Aves; order Coliiformes; family Coliidae; genus Urocolius; species Urocolius indicus. Next base: position 379,407 of record WBNH01009949.1, on the reverse strand, counting down.
AGGATGTGTGCAAGATGCTGTGCCAGGTCCCATGCACACACGCCTGTGTACAGGCACTGAAACCCCGACAAGGGAGAAGCAGCATGGGGACATCTCCCGGAGCTGTGGCAGGGGACAGGTGCCTGTGAAGGGTTTTTCCTGTTCTGTTCTTGGGTGGCACTGGAGTGCGGGTGCCCGGGTGAGCTGCTGAGCTCCCTGCTGGGGCCAGGGCTGGCTGTGTGCTGGGGAGCAGCTGAGCGCCTGTTCCCTTTGTCTGCCTTCCCCTTGACTCGGGGCATTTCACATCCCTATTGACAACGTGTTTGGGACATTCAGACATCGAAGTGACAGTGGCATTTCCATGACCTGAAATCAGAGACTCTGTCGGTGCGGGCTTTGAAGACATTAGCTGTCCATAGTCATGAGTTAGACTTTATCGGGCTTTTAAAGAGCACATGATGAGAACAGCTAGTGACAAAGTGTTTCTGCAGAGTGCGATCCGGCCTGGCAGGACTCATCTCCTCAAGCCCTTGGAATTTGCAATATTCATTAGGAGTTGGGAAAAAAATACCAACGTGCTTCCCTCGGAACAATGCAGATGGGGAAAGGAAACCTTTCTCACGCGTGTGCCCCCGAGCGTCGGCCCCAGCAGCGGGTGGCAGGGAGGCAATTAAAACCCTTCCAGCTCATTAGTGGGTGCGTTCATTAGAGCTGCTGCTGCTGCTGGGGAAGGGCGTGAGGGGAAGCAAAAGGCTTCTTCGGGAAACAAAATGTCATCGTGTGCTCTTGGTGCCTTTCTTCTCTTTTACTTAAGCAGAAAGTCCTTGGTCGCTGAGGTGGGCACGGAGGAGTCTACCAATCCCTGTGGCTTTTTGCAGAGAGTTGTTGTGGGGACAGGCATGAGATGTGTGAGACAGTAGCGTATGCAGTGGCAGTCAGCTGAGCCAGATTCTGCTGCTGGCTGCAGCCACCTCGGCACAGCCAACAGAGTCAACCTGTGCCCATTGAGGATGCCCAGGGCTGGCCATGAGCAGGGAGTCCATCACCCCAGGGCTGCTCCTACCTGCATCATGGCGTGGTTACAGCCTCACGGTGCACTATGTCACATCACAGGGCACCATGCCGTGCTTCAGTAGACTGTGACATGCCATACCATGTGGCACCACACCATGCCACACCATGTGGCCCCTACTCAAGGCACAGGGGATATTGCTTCTGCTGGGGTTCGTCACCCCTCAAACCAAGTGTCCCAAATGCAAGCATGTCGCCGAAGCCATTGCCTGTGCTACCTTCCTGGGCCATGGGCAGGGCTGCTGGCCTTGGATATCAATGTCCTCCTGCAGTGGCACTCACAGCTGGCCAACGCTGCAGGGACAGCCCTTTGGAAGGGCTGCTGGTGAAATCTGGGCTGTTCCCCACATGCCAGGGCTTACTTCCCCTTGCCATCCCTAGGGCTATGGAGGTACATTGGTTGATGGTTATTGGAGACTGCCGGGGCAGTGGTGGCTGTTGGCAGTCCCTGGCGATGCTGCTTGCCTTCAGGGAGGTGTTTGGAGGGCACTAGCCGTTCCTGCATGATGCCACCCAGAAGCCTGGTGGGAACACAGAGGTGAGCACTTGCTGGAAACTGCAGGGGCCTTCTGGTTTTCTCTTGTAGATGCTGTATAAACAGTGGCAGCCCAGGCCCATCTGTCAGGTTGGAGTGTAAACAGCCCTGCTGCAGTAGCCACGAGCCGCTTTCCTGGGAGCAGGGCTGCGGGCTGTTGCACGGCTGCCCGGGACGTCTGGGCTTCCCCCACAGTGCCCACAGGGCTGCTGGAGCTGCCTGCAAACAAACTGATCCTCCTAAGGAGCTATGGCTGCTGCCTGCCCTGGGTGCAGGTCAGAGGGTGCAGCCCTCAGAGGCCAGTGTTGCCTTTCTGCAGCAGCTTGGGGGGATGCTGGGGCTGGGGTGCATGTCTGCCCTGTGTGCTGTTGATCCCCTCACTGCTCTGGGGCTGTTTGTACAATCTGCCATGGAGCAGCCAATTTGGACCACTCGTCCTCTTCACCACCTACTTTCCTCTGCTCATTTGCAGTAATGAAATAGAATTTTGTTTTAAGCAAAACATGCTCCATTGCTACCCACTGCCACTGTTTGGAAGGACCCAGCTGTGTGTGGGGCAAGGCTAAGCATCAACTCATGGCTCCTCTCCCATGGGCTTTTGGAGCATGAGAGCAGAAAAGCGCACAGGGATCATAGTGAGTGGCTGCAGAGATGTGGATTGGGTGGGCCAGGGATCAGTGCAGAGGCATCTGCAGTGCTGGGTGACCCGCACATACGGGCAGCGAGCTCGGGGAATTAATGACATAAGGACGAAGCTGAGCTACTCTGACATTGGACTGATAATTGTCTGTCTGATCTGTTACAAAAACGAAGCCTGTTTGTAGCACGGAGGGAGAGGGTTTGTGCTGCACACAAGCGTGAAGGCACACACACCACCCGATGAGGGGCCCAGAGCTGGGTGCAGGCAGCTCCTCTGCCTCTGCCCGGAGCCTCTTGGGGGGTGGCCACCAGGGAAAGGGTTAATTTAACCAGTTCTCATGGGATGTTGGAAAGTTCCCTTTTTCCAGGAGGCTGCCTGACGCACACTGACAGGGGCCTTTCAGTCTGAGCACAAAGGCAGTGCTCTCCCCTTGCCCTCTCCATCTCTCCCATCCGAGCCAGCAAGCAGCTATAATCTCACTAGCAGGGGCTTTCACTGCTGTCACTTCGAGGCTCCTTTGCCATGTGAGTGGCTCAGATCTCCAGCAATGTAAAAAAGCTAATGAACGAGTAATAAACAAGTGTACCCAAGCAGAAAGCCTGCCTGCAATACCATCTGAGCCAGCGCGGCTCCTGGGCGAAGCTGCGAGGCACCACCACCCCCAGACACCAATTAAAGGAACGCTAATCTTCTGCGGTATCCACAGACAAAAAGGGGAGGGGAGAGAGGGTCATGGGTAGAGGTGTCAGGGAGGGGATGTCATGGTGCAAACAGAAATGGAGAGAGAAAAGAGCAGAGGGGAGAAGGGAGAGTGGTTGGAGACTGCACTGCGAGAGCTGGAGGGAAGAAACGTGTTTGTCCCAACGTGTTTGTCTCTGAGGGGTTTGCTCTCCTCCTTTCTTGTGAGGGGAGGATGAGAGCTGGAGAAGCATCCTCCTAGGTGTTTGGGGAGGCGTGGGAAGTGTTACTGCCCACATCTATGGGGCACAGCTCCCTGGCCCATGTCTCACCCCTCCTGCAGCTCCTCTCCCCACCATGCAGGGGGAGGCATGGCTGGTGGGTAGCATAGTGCCAGCACTGCAGGGACCTGCTGCTCTGGGCTCTGGCTCCTTGTCTTGTTGATCTGATCACCTCTGGGCTCCAGCTGCCAGGTGCCATAGCAATCATTCATATTTTCCCCTGGCTCATTAAAAAAGAAAGGGAAGAAATGATGCTTTTTTTTTTTTTTTTTTGATAAAGACAAAGAAAAAGGAAAACCAAAGCCTGCTGAAGTGAATCCCTGTAGTCACCAGAGCCTTTGGGGCCAAGGACCATGGCAGAAATGAGGGCTGGTTAGTTCCTTGCCCCCAGTGTCCGAGTCAGGCTGCCATCCCTCAACTGTCCCTGAAAGGCAGTTTGTTTGGCAGAGGGGGACGATCCAGGCAGCTTGCAGCCTCCCACCGTGCCTCGGGCTGTACCCTGAACAGTGTGAAGAAGCCCCAGATCCACCTGGAATATTCTAGTAGCTCTGGATTAATGTCACCTAAACCAGCAGCTCCAGCCACTGGTCGTTGCCCATCATTTTTCTTCATGCCTGTATGAAAATGCCCGGCCAGAGCAGCGTGACAGGCAGAGGGAAACCGCGGGACACGTTGTGAGGAACCACAACCCAAGAACTTTTGATGAAGTGTCAGGTCACTATTTTCTCCTCCTGATTTCCACAGTTGAAAAAAGAGAAAAGAATAGTAAAAAAAAATGGAGTTCACTTGTTCTCTCTGGTTAAAAGTCGTAAGAAAAGGAAATTAACAGCATCAAAGATAAAAACCCCCAAAAGCCCTACATAAAAGCGATTGGTCAATTTACAGAGCAGCTGAAAAGGCTCGGGAAGGGAGCCAAGGTCCTGATTCAGGAGGGCTCACCACTTTAAATATCTGGGCTGCTCCTTTGAAGAAAATCATTGAAGTCAATGGACTCACTTAAGTGTTTGAAATTAGACGGATGATTGAGCCCCTTGCTGAACGGAGGCCTCCAAAGTTAAATTGCCCTATAACGAGGCAGTGCGGCAGTCTGAGACAGGCCGAGATGTCCCTGGCACAGAGGGCACTGCACGGAGCTGTGAGGTGCTGGGGACAGGTTTGCATCTCAGCCCCAGCCCCACAGCAGCCCCTCCCTCGGCTTCCCACCCCAGGAAGACGGCGTCTCTTCTCGCCTCTCCTGCCGTGTGCTCCCTAACTGACTACCTTCAAAACCAATTTGATTATCAGGTTCCTTAAGTCCTGCCTTATTTTCATCAGGAGCAATTTTAAGATGAATTATCCCCCCTGTCAGTGCAGCTGCTGCTGTTCCCCAGCAGTGGACATCTGTACAACAGCTGCTGCAGAGGTGGCAGGGGGGAATCGGAGAGATGCATTGCAATGATTGTTTACTGAGTGGTTTAATAACATCAGCTTAATGCCCAAATAGGAGAGCAGGAGCAAAAGTATGTTCCTGTGAGCTCTATTATTTGGACCTGCAAACATCTATCAGAGCCTCAAACAAAAGGAGACAGAGACTATATTGCGCTTGGTATTTCTTCTCCAGATTGATTTATCACTGTCACGTCGGTTCCTTCCTTCCCTCTGCACTCCTGTCTCTTGGTGATACTGTACTGTCTTTTATTAGAGTACATTATATGATGCAGTCTATCGCTGCAAATATTGTTATTCCAAGATCAGGCTTCTTTATTCAGGCCTGATTCTGGCAACACATGTTTGCAACCAAGGAAGCCTCCAGCTCCAGCCAGCTTTGAGTCAGAGCTGTGCAGAGGCACCTTGCGTCTTGTCCACTTATGGAGGAGGAAAAACCTTGTAGCTGCAAAAGTCCTGAGCTGAGGATCAGACCCAGCCAAGCAGCCGTGTGTGCTCTGCGGGTAACTTCAACAAGGAAGAGGAAATAGCAATATTTCTGCTGAAAATGGATTTTCAGGGGCCACGTGGGGCTGGTTCTTGGAGGCTGATGGGGAGTTTTTGCTGTTTTTTTCTGCTTTCCTTCGTTGTGGGGCTGCGTGGCTGCAGGAGCCCCTGGGATGCTGCACTCCCACACTGCGCAGACCTGCCCCTTCTCCCCTGGGCTCAGCTTGGGGGTATATTTAGCACAAAATTAGATGCTCCAGCCTTTCAATTTGCTGAGTAAAAATAGACTGGCCAACATTTCCTTGAAGTCCTCATACAGTGAGTGATGTGTCTGTCCACAGCTACCATGTGGCTGGGCCTGGAGAGCAAGGAAAGCTCTCTGTGCCATGTTCAAATACAAATACTGTGATTAAGAGCTGGAGCCTGGAGAAGTCAGGGAGTGAATCAGTTTGGGTTCTGAACAGGTGCCTCACGCTCCCATCAGCGAGTCACACTGCATGTCTCAGTGTCTCATGGTCTGTTGCTGAATCGACGGAAGCACCATGGCTAAAAAAACACCCTTCTAAGGAGAAAAACAGGCTAAAAAAATCACAACCAGCAAAGGCGAGAATGGTCCCTTTGTCTGATTCCTTGTGGTTGGGTATTTAAGGTCCAGCCAGGAGGCTTCCAAGCTTGCATTGCAGCTTTTGAACATCCATTTAAAAAAAAAAATGGACTTTTACATCTTTTCACTTGCAAAGCCCAAAGCTGGTGTTTGTGAGTGCACCATGGCACAACTTTTTGGGACAGCAACAGTTCCCTCCTGTACAAGGACAATAACAGCAGAAGAATTACGAGTTGTTCCCGAGCTGGAACCTGCTGCTTTGTCCTCAAATATTGGCTGTGGCTTCCCGAGTGCCACATACACCAAATGCAGGTACAATAGCTGGTAAGTGAAGCTGTGGGTGCAAGGGGGCATGGCTGTTTAAAGCCTGCACACCCTTGTCCAGTTGTCATAGATGGTTCTTGGCCAGGAAGCCTGACAATGAGAAAGGACTGGCTGCTCACAGAGTAATTCATTGCCACAAAGTACTGTAGTAGCCAAAGGTATTAAAAGGTTTCCAGAAAGGATTAAATGCCTTCTTTGAAGGCAAGTCCAACAGGGGTTATTAAGCAACTCCAGAAGTATAAACCATGGGCTGGCAGAACGTGGGAGGATGCACAAGGGATAAAATCACTCTATATGACTTATTTCTTATGCTCTTCCTTGAGAAACCACATCTGGCCATGGCTGGGAACTCCATGCTGCTCTGGATGCACTTTGGTTGGGCCCAGCATTTCTGTCTCAGGGCTGTAACATCAACAAAGGGCCCTTTGCAGAGAGGGCAGGAGGGCTGAGGGCACAGGGCAGCGATGGCGGGCGAGCAGCAGGGCCAGGGCACCTCTGCAGAGGGACGGGGTGATGCCCGTGGGCAGGGAAGGGCAGCCAAGTGATGTGGCAGCAGCAGGGCTCCCTGCCCACCCTGCCCACACTCCGAGGCAGTGTGGCCACAGCTGCAGTGGCTCCTGGGTGCTGCCTGTCCAGGTCTCATCAGCTTTCGTGGTTTGACACTCTGGTGTATTGCTGTGAGATCAGGGGGTTAACGTTTTATAGCAACACCAGGAAAGGGGGAATAGAGGAAAAGGGTTCTCGAATGTCAACAAAAAAATTATCTTGTGCAAATAAACAGAAGAGATGGATTATGCTGTGTTGTTTGTGCAGGGAATTGCTGGAATGCCTGCCTGCTGCTGGTGCTCCCCGGAGCTGCCAGAGGCCCGTGCTCCTTTGCCACAGGGGGCTGGCTCCAGTCCGCCCCTCTCTTTGCCTTGGGCTCACTGAGCAATCTGCCTCTGGGTTGTTTTCCCAGGCTGTAGGCTGGTTGTGTGCATGATGGCTACCTGCTAAAGCATCTGGGGACATTTCAGTCCTTCAAGTCACACACGTACCTGCGTCTTCTATCTGCTCTGTGAGTGAACACGGACCTCCAGTCTCCCTGCTTCCCTGCCTCCTATCTTTGGCCTTTGCTAAGTTCTTTCTCTACAAATAAAGGTTTAGATCAAAGTAAGACATGGACAGGATGCACAAAGATATGCAAAAAATAGAGGTAAATACAAACAGAATCCATATGCTCTTCCACTGGAGGATCTCCAAGCACTTTCCTGATGGTTGTTGGTCACTGCAATCGCCAAGGGAGGTTTGATGCTGACATCCATGGCATTGACAGAGGGCACATCGGACTCCCAGAGCTCAGGGAGGTCCAGGCTGCACATTTGAGGAGCGTTTTGTGATGGTGGGATGCGCAGAGTGGTGAGGGAGAGCTGGAGCTCTGTGAGCTGCGCTGGGGTGATCCCACGCTGTGACTCTCCCGTATGCTCTTGGCCATCCTTTCCCTGACTGCACCTCCAGCCTCAACTCTCTGCAGAAGGCCTTTCACACTATTCAGACAACTCCCCAGCAGTGGAAACTTCCCTCTGTGCATTGTCCTTCCATTCTGTTATGACCACGTTGTACTGAGCGGGAAGGAAAGTCTGTCCTTGACCTTAAGGCTGGATTTCAGCCTGTTTTAGGCTCCAGGTGGAAGCCTGCAGTCAGACCTGAGCTTTGGCAGGCAGAGGAGGAACATGTATTGTCAGGTCCAGCTCTGTCTGCAGCTGATGAGTGTTTTATGGGGAGGAGAGCACAGCCGGTCCCTGTTTCTGATGTGGGCCACCCAAAACTAGCAGCGTGCTCATACCCAGAGACACCTGTGCACGCACACGAGCTAAGGCTTACCCTGCACACGTGCTGTAGAGGAGTCTGTGTACAGCAGGGAAGAGCAGATCTCCCAGGGCCCTCTGCTTTATTATCCTCTGGATTTAATATCTAGAAACTCCATGTTTATGGGAACCCAAACACACACACACACACCTGCACATGTGGCAAATGAAGGGCAAGCAAATAAGGGTCCGTGCTCCAATGGCACGGCCAGCGAAGCACAGGGCAGAACTGTGGCATCACTGAACAGGAGAAGACCAGGAAAGCAGCCCCAGCTCATTTGTTTTTCGTGACATCATGGCCTCCTCTGGCTTTTTTCACAGTTTTCCTCTGTTGTATTTAATAGCCTTAATGGATCACACAGCACTATAACAACAACAGACCTTCAATGTTTTTATTAAAGCCATCTACAAAAATCCCTCTGTGCTGCAGCTTTCCTGCAGGGTGACTTCTGCTGAGATGCTGTTTCCATTAAGGACAATTGCAGAGAATAAAGAAGGAATGAACAAACAAATGGAAAAAGGCAAGGGTGGGGGAGCAGCAGCACAGGGCGTCTGAGCTGCGGCTGGGAGCAGGGACACGGGGCCGGATGGCACCTTCAGCCACATCCCACTGCCCGCACTCTGGGGGCACAGCCCGGCCCGTGGGGCAGTTCCAGGCTCTCCTCACACAGCACAATCGATTTCATTAGCTGTGATGTCAGAGCTGCTCTCTCTGGCCTCCCAGTGAGATCACAGAGGGAAAAATGCCATTTTTATACTTGTCGGGTGTGACTTATTTGCTCCATCCATTAAAGCTGTAAGCGATGCAGAGGGCAGAAGCTTTTCCCTGCTCAGGAACAGTCTGGTGTATGCCTTGTGGTGTGATGTATGTTACCACCCATCCAGTGTTGTGTTCCTGGGCATTAAACATTGGTACCTGTGGGGCTGCAGAGCAGGCTGGCGAGCTGCTGTGAGGGGTACCACACAAAAATAGTGGGAGCAAAAGCCTTTGTTTCACTGGTAGCTGTTACCTCCCTTTGCTCATGTGCTGAGATGGAGAGTGACTGCCAGGAAAACCATCTCTCCTCCTCCTCCTGGTGAAGCAGCATCAGTGTGGGACCTGCTCCTGCTACAACATAGAATCATTTGGTTGGAAAAGCCCATGAAGCTGCTGGAGTCCCACCCCTCCCCTCACCCTGCCCAGCCCACTACTACCCCATGGCCCTCAGCACCTCAGCTCCCATGGCTTTGGGATCTCTGCAAGGCTGGGCACTCCTCTACCTCCCTGGGCAGCCTGGCACAGGGGCTGACACGCCTTTCAGGAATCCACTTCTACCTCAGCTTCCAGTGGTGTAGGTACAAATATGACTTGGACCAGCCAGAAACTTCTTAAATAAAGGTGATACAGCTGGCAAACCACTTCCAGTGATTGGAAACAGGTGTTGCAGGTGTATCAATTGAGCCCTGGATAATCACATGGGAGGAGACAGCATACATAAGGAAGTGGAGGGCAAGCAAGAGGTGGCTTTGAGTTGACCTTGCTGGTTGTCATGTTGCTTGTGTGTGACTTGGTACCTGCATTTCCCAGCTTCTCTGCATCTTTGGGTGAGTATTACTTGCACTATTGCAACACCTGGGGCAACTTGAGTCTGTTTCCTCTTGTCCTAAATGTGGTAGGATCACCAGCAGGAGAATTTCTCAGCCACTGAGATGCCATCAAAGACCTCTGCACCCTGATGTGTAGCACCAGCAGTGAGATCTACTGGGCCAGGAAAAAACAAGTGACATCAAGCTCTCACTCCAGACCTCCTGATGTGTGGCTGCAAGAGGCTTTAAGCCCATGCATGCTTGGTACTTTCATACCACCCCCTTTGCCAGGCAGATGGGAAGCAGACGGTGGGGTTTAGGCAGTACCCTGCAGCCCAAATCTGCAGCTGATACCCTGAGCTGGTGCTGCTGCCTGGCTCAGCCCAAGCTATGTGGGAGCTGTGGCCACAGCAAGAGACGTGTGGGGCAGCTCCTTATGCTGACACTTGCCCTCTGCCTGGCAGGGTGATCAGCCCTTCTCCATTTGCTGAAGGGCTCCAACCTTACCTTCCGTTTTTTTGATCCTTTTTCTTTCCTATAACCGATACCTGGGCATTTTGGTTTGTGGATACTCAGAGATATAAAGGTCTGGAAAAGTACTTCTGTTTCTGTAGGACCTTGGGTCTTCCCATCTGGCTGCAGCTGTCATCAGATTCCTGCCCACTGTCGTAGCACCGACAAAATGGTCTCCTGAAGGCTTGGGGTGGAGAAAGTAAGGGACAGATAGGAATTCCTTTGAAGTGGAGACTTCAGTTCCTAACTGCAGCTTTGAACCTTCCTCCCAAGTCCCAGGGAACTTGACCCAACTGCTCCCATCCGTCAGCACCCACAACTCCATCTCTCAAGTTTACTCTTCCATCCGTGCCACCATCCCAAGGAGCATGATGACGGATTAAGTCTTTCAGGCTTGCAAGTATTTTGATTTTGAGAGCAGCCTAGTCAACCAAGGTCTGCCACATCACATCACATGCTGTGGCCTCTATTGTGTCAGGAAGGGAACTGTGCAAACACTCTGGCTAAGTTAATGCTCAACAAGCTGCTCTTTAATTTACTCTTGAGCTGTTAGAGGCACCTACTAATTGAGTGTGGGATCATGAAGGAGGTGACAGTGCTGAGCAGGAGAAGCTCATCTCTGTGCCATCTCAGGTGGCTGAGGGAAGTTGGTCAGAGCCCAGGCTCGAGGCACACGTTGCAGGTTGGTGTCTGGGTTTGTATTATTCCAAGGACTTTCTCTTTCCATCTTGTTACTTTATGTCTATGCTCCTCTTTGTGTGTGAGCCTTCAGATACCAAGGAGTTCTTCTCAAAGGGCTGACAGATGTGGGTAAAACACTCTGATTTATGCCACCTCGACACTTGCTTGGCTAAAACACCTAGAGAAGACCATCCTACATGCCCTGCCAGAGCTCTTCACTAAACTCTAAATCAAAAGGGACTGCTTCTCGCCTCCCCTTTTGCTACAACAAATCGCAAACCATTTCCATTTGTCCGTAGCCAGCACACTGTTCCCCTTAATGCGCTAAGCTTCCCGACATGATGTTTAGCACATGTTTTTTCGCACTGCCCTCCTCTGCTCAAAGGCAGCCTTATAGTTTGCAAATGGGATGAAACCACTGTGCGGCCCTGCATCTTGGCTCCGCTCCTGCCGTCCTCGGCGGGTGCCAGAACCTTTGCTGCACCTTCCAAGTCATTATGTATATTCAAAAGCACGCCAGGAAGGCTGGGAGGATAAAAGCAAGTGAAAAAAAAAAAAAACACCCCCAACCCCAAAAAAGCCCTTAATGCACGTGAAGGAGCAGCAGAGCAACCGAGGCATGTCCTCCATGGAGCGCTGCCCGTGGGGGTCTCGCCGCGGCGCAGCCTGCATGAGGTGGGGCTCCTCCTACGTTTGCCTTCTGGGGAACAAAAGGCGTGTTTGCCTGGGGAGGAGAGATCCACCCCCCCTGTGGGTTTGTCTGGGACAGCTGCCACCATCAACATACCCAAATCACTGGTGAGGTGCTCAGAGGGATCTGTTGAGGCAGGATCGGAAACACTGAAATGTGGGCTCGGCCTCTGTTCAGACACTGGGAGCCTTATCTTGGTGATCAGAAAATGCTTCAGAAGAGTTAACGAGAGCAGATACAAAGAGCTGTGGTTGTCTGTGTAAACAGGGAACCGCAGCCACCAGAAAAGATCAAAGACGGGAGAGTCAGCCAAAGCCACAGAACTTCACCACTTGGGCTGAAGGAAGAACTCTGGTGCTTGCATCGGGCTGTTGGTGAGCACCCAGGGCAGCTCCTGAGGGTGTGGAAGACTTGAACATGTCCCATTACCCTCCCATCTCCTGTCCCACCACCCCCCTGTCTCCTATTAGTGGTAATTGGAATGGTAGTGGTGCCTGCAGCTGCCTCCGGGCATTGGTGCAGAGCTGCCTGGGTGGCAGAGCACAGCATGAGGCAGAGGCAGAGAGGAACCTGCATGTGTCTGCAGTGTGGTTCAGAATCTTGGGATATGAAGGAGGGAGAGGAGAGTGCAGCAAGAGTGAAGCAAGGTGAGACAGGCTGCAAGGAAGAGGACAAGTGGAGAGAGGAGATAATCTGTAGAGAGAGTGTCCATGCTTCTGCCAACGTAACCAGCCCTCTGAAAATGACTGGTGGGTGTTTTCCCATTTCCCACCATCAGGAGAGGCTGTGGGCTCATCAGGGAGCTCCTCTCCCACTTTCACAGCCAAGGGAACAGGGGAGATATCTGCCCATATTGGCACTTCCCTCTCCTTTTGTTTCTCGCCTCCATCCTTTCCAGGCCTTACAGAGCTGGACACGGTATTGCAGGAAGCAAAAAAAAGCATTGTGCAGGGAAAGAGGTTTCCAGCCTGGTCTCTTCTGCCAAAATCTGTGGCTGCACGGCATTGCCCATGGCTGTGGGGTCATCTGCTCAGGAGGAGCTGGGCTGATGGTCCTGCTGCAGCTGTGGATTGCCAGCGATCCCCAGCCACCCCTTGCCTGCGGTCTTGGACTTATCCCAGTGACCTGGAGCTGTTTGCCATGTTCCTGCAGAAGACCTAGATTTTAATGCCAACTGAGCAGCTGTATAAATGTTTCGTGACATTTCAGAGACAGAATAGATCATGCTGTTCAAACCTCTTCTTTCAGAGAGCATTCAAATAATACCTTTTCAGTCTAAGGGAACTTTATTTGCTTTAAAGATTTTATGATAATTTCCAACAGCGGCCATCAGACAGCCAACCTGCTTCAGTCTTCCCCATCCTGGGATATCCTGCAGGCTGCCGCTCCCTTTTTCTCCTCAGGGTGTCCTCCATCGTGCCCACGCTCCTCTGCATTCAGAGCTTCCCTGGGTCTTCAAAATATGGAAGCAGCTCTTGTGGTTATTAAGCAGCCCTTTCTGAGTGCCTGCAAGCTTCCACAGCGTATGCCTGTCTCACTGTCTCTGGGCTACCAAGAAAAGAAAAGCTAAAAGCATCATCGAATTTGTTAATTGGCATGAACTGCAAAGCTCCTCTGCTGAGATTATGCCACATCTTATTTAACGAGACTCTTCCCTTGGCCTCAAAGTTTAAGGGAAAGACCTCAGACGTCTAACGAGCTCCACAAAAGGCCTACAGGTTAATAGAACTGGGCTTGGCTTTGTTGACTGGGAAAATTAACTTTAGAATCAGATTTCCTGCAGTAAAAAACCAAATGTTTTGAGGTCTAGACATAGTCCTATGGTCCCAGTACCACAGGGAGAACCAGCTGAGATGATACCTGTGGAAAGGGGATATCCCTCAACCATCTCTGGATGGAGGTGACCTCCTGGCTCTCACTGCTCACAATTCTCCCTCACCCTCACAGCAAAGGAGTTTCTCCTCGTGTTCCAGCAGCAATTCCTGTGTCTCAGTTTGTGCCCATCACCCCTTGTCCTGTCACTGGCCACCATGGAACAAAGACTGGCCCCATCCTTTTGACACCTACGCTTTAGGGGTTCATCAGCATTGATAAGGGCCCCTCTCAACCTTTTCTTCTCCAGGCTGAACAGTTCCAGGTCCTGCAGCCTTTCCTCCTCACATAGATGTCCCAGTCCCGTCAGCATCTTGGTGGCCCATTCCTTCAGCCCCTGCAAGGCACTGGGGCCCATCAGCCCAGCACATCTCCCACAGCCTACTTTTCTGCTCTTTTCCCCAAATATATTCAAATGTGTTGTTATGAAGTACAATTCTGAAAATGAATTCTCCCTCCCCAAGCTGCCAAGCGTGGAAGAAAGGCTGTTAAATGCTGAAATATCTCCTTTGCCTTTTCAGATGAGGAGCCGGCAGCGAGCAGCATTCAGCTTTATTCAAACCAGAGCACTCTTACAGATGGTCTCGGCCAAAAGGCAAACTCCCTCTCTGCTCTGTCCCACACAATAAGCTCCAATTAGCGAGAAATATCACTCAAACACTTGCCTTCCTTTGTTTGAAAACAAACGATGTATCACTGCTGATAAGGATTTAAAAACAAATAAACAGGAGTTGCTCTTTGCATAAGACCTATGAATTATGTGCACTATGTGCAGTCATAAAAGAGGCACAAATTGATCAGAATTTCCTTTCAGGGCTGTGCAGACATGAAGATTAATGTTGCTGAAGCAAATGGCTGGATGGAGAGGGCTTTCTTCACACCAGCGTGGGTTTTGCTTCCCTTCTGGCAGACACTGGCTTGTTCTTTACCCTGAATCCTCACAGTTCATTTTTTAAACCTCCTGAGCAACTTATCTTTCAATATCTCTCTTTGGAGAGTCTCATACATCATGGCTAATTCTGGGTTGCCACCACCCAGAGAGGATTTTGCTGCTGAAGCCTGGTGTTACGGTCTGGTGAATGGCATGAAGAGAATGGCCAAGCCTTGGGTGGCATTTATCATGTATACAGACAGAGTTTGCTTTAGGAAAGAAGGAAAGAGCAGGGCTTGGATGACTGCAGCCGAGTCAAAGGCCCACAAGACACAAATCTACAAAACCCCATGAGGGGAAGGGAAACCCAATGTTTTCTTCTTTACCCCAGACTGGGAAGCTGTGGGGTTCCTCAGTGTGGGGCATCGTAGCAGACACAAGCTGTGCTGCAAATCTGCTCAGAATGAGCCCTGAGTGAGGGACTCCTGCAGCACTCTGGAAAATGATGCAGAAGATGCACTAGAAAGATTAAGGCATCTTTTTTTTCAGGAGGTATGGTCATCACACAGGTCTGAATCCTGCCAGTAAACTCGGGACTGAGACCAAGATGGGACAGAGAGAATGAGGATGAGCAAGAGACGTCTGGAATTGGAAGGATGAGAGAAGCTGAAGCTCTGGTCAGTCTCCAGGCTGTCTCATGGTCTCTAGGGATTCCCCAACACTGGAAATATCAGGCCCCTGATGTTTTCATGTGAGTTTCCTCACCCCACTACACAAATAGGGCAGGTGAGCAATGCTTTATGTCATGTTCCCAACACCATTTCACTGAAAACAGGCCTTTCTTCATTTAAGTTTTCTTTGGTACAAACAGATAAATCCTTTGTTAACCTGGCCCAAATGGAGGACGTAGATTTTTGTCTCTTATCTCACGGTGGCACTTCAAAATATTTGCCAGACTGAATTCAGAAAAGGGAAATATGCAAATCACATGGGATTCCCACTTGCCCATCAACAAAGCCACAGGGAAGAGCCCCTTGGATCCTGCAGCTGCGACAAAGAAGATGCATTCCCACATGGGTGGCTTAGCCTTGTACTTGACTGCTATGTTCAGCTTGCTTTTCTGTCACTGACCTGCTCCATGGCCTTGGAAGCATCACTCCAGTGCTGTATGCCTTGTCCCTGTGTCCATGTCTGGGACTATTGCTGGTACTCGAGCTCCAGCCCAGGTTGGCTGCTCCCTGCCTGCCGGTTGGAGTCACAGCACATCCATTGAAACTCCTGTCAGGTCCAGAGCGTGTGTTCCTCAGGAGCAGAGGCATCTCCTTTTCTCAGGTGCACAGGATGGAGAGCTGCCCTGGACAGCCATGACCAGCTCCTGCCTCTGACATCTCTCATGGCAATCCCAGTGTGTCAGAGAGCACGAGGATCAGCTGCGGAGAGCTGGGCAGGGAGGGAATGAAACCCAGTGAGCTAAACTGAGCTAGAGGGAAAATACAAGAGGAAAAAAACCCTACATAGCTGAAAGGCAGAGCATAGAAAAAGCAAGTTACCAGGAGATTTTAAATACAAAGCAAGAGCCAGGCCAGAAGCAGCATACACAGAATGCATGAAAATCTCTTCTCCTCTGACAAAGAGCATTTTCCAGCAGCTCAGTCCCAGCGCCTCATGCCTGCGCCTTCCCTCTCTTGTGGTGGGGGGGGAGGGAGGCAGAGGGCAGGCCTTCAGGCATGCCAGCTATTGATGTCTTCTCCAAAGGCACCACAATCTTTCTTCACTGCTGAAAACCCAAAATCAAATTTCAGAGGTTCACCCATTGCATCCTCAGTCAAAAGGAGAACAAAACCAGACCCTCTGGGAGGAACTGACACAGCCATGCCCCCCCCAAAAACTGGCACCTCCCCATGCTCCCTCCTGCTGGGGACATTCCTGGGTTACCCCCAGCAGGATTTGTCCTGGAGACAGCAGAGTGCTGCCTGTTGGGGGCTCTCACAGCCTTGCACGGATGAGGAATGTCCCACCGCTTCAGCCGGAATGGGATGACACAGCCAGCAGTGCCATTTGTGTCCAAAAGATTAAGACTTGCCCTCTAAACTCTCAGTGAACATCAGTCAACCCATTCTCAGTATGAAGAGCAAACCTGTTTGCTTCTATCTCTTTCTCCATGTCAGAGGGCTCAGGATGCCTGATGCAATGCTTGGTGAGATACTGGGAGCAGCGTGAGGCCAACCCGTGCCTGGCGAAAAGCTTTCAAGTAGCCTGTTGCTCTCGGAGCTATCCCTACATTCTGAATGGCAAATAATTCTCTCCTGATGTCAAACTGCAGGAGCAAGGGGGGATTTCTGAGCTATTCATTTATTTAACTTCTTGTGAGGTTGGTCCTGCTGCCTTGCTGGTAACAGCAAGAGCTGACTTCTGCACGTAAGCCTGGCTGGTACACCTTTCTAATTCCTTGGCAGGCTGGCTCCAGTTGTGCCCTCCAGCTGGGGTATTTTTGCTTCAAAGTTGGAGGTTAAAAAGATAAAGATAACCTGCCGATTCTGGAGTCTGAAAGCTGAGAGATGTGTTGCGCTGCGGAAAGTCTCCCAATAGGATTTTGGCCAATCCGTGCACTGCAAACGCATCTCAAAGTTGTTCTCAGAGTGAGCAAGTGCCAATCAGCAAATTTCAGCAAAATTAGATGATTGTTAATTACAGTTTACTGTTGCAAAGCTTAGAGACTTGCAGACTCCAGCAGGTATGGATGGAGCATGCAATGTTAGGGGTTAGCTCTCTGCGTGCTGCACCATCCCTAAAGACAAACAGCTTTTTTTCTCCTGTTTGATCTCTCCCTGTCACCCGTGTTGGGGGGTTGGGTGGGGGTCCTGACACAGATCCAGCCTCTCTGCACCTCACTGTGCTGCTTTTGCTCCCCACCTCGCCTGTGTGTAGGAAAACCTCAAACTGCACTACTCAAGGGAGGTCGTAACTCTGCATGACATTTTATTCTAAGCAGCACTATTGAGTCGATAGCAATCCTAACCTATCTCTTTGGTGCCTAACTTCCAGTATCTAACTCCCTTAAAACTCCCTTAAAGCTACCCACAGGCATGGAGCTGATGCCATCATCCCATTGTCTGACCATGGCAAAGACTGTTCTGTAGCATTTCAGCAAAAAATGAGAATGTTATTAATAGCAAGATGATAAGATTTCCAGGCTTCAAAGTCAGGAGACATGAATGATTTCTTTTCCTAAAGAATTAAACCCAATGAAAATGCAATATTTCCTGCAGAAGTGAGTGCTCCCTCTTAGCCAAAAGGAGGACAGAGGATGACACATGCTCCAAATTAACCACAAGTGATCAGAATTGCCAAAAGACAGAACGCTGACTGTACTTCTGCAAAGAGGGTTTTCACCTAATCCCATTGTATTTGCAACAGCTCTGCAGATTGTCCTGCTGGCAGCTCAGGGAAACAGGCAGCGTGGGGGCAGCCCGATGCGTTCCTGTTGGCCAGTGTCATCACTGTCCAAGGAAAACCCCAGCCAGTAGGAGTTAGGGATTGCTGAAGGTCACCCTATATGGGCACAGGCTGGGAGCAGGAGCAGTGCTAATCATTAGTGGTTATTTGGTATTACTGCTCCTTCCCTGTGTTTGCATCAGAGAAGTTTGGTGAGATGAGTGGCCCAGAAGGAATGTGGGAGCAGGGACTCTTGTTCCCAGGGCATCCAAGGGGCTGGCAGCATCACACCATGTGGCACTGGCCAAGCTTTCAGCTGTATTTCTCTGCAGAATGCCCAGGTGTGGGCAACCCCAACCCATGATGGGGCACTGCAAAGAAGGACTGTGAGCTTGTCTTCTCCTTTCTCAGGACAGCAGAGATTCCCCCAGAGTGTGTGCTCAAGGCTTTAACTTTCTAGGCGCAGGTGAGCAGTGCCCAACAGAAAGATGAGGGACCCAAGTTCTCCCTTTACACTCATCATGGCTGAGCAGAAGCAGCAGAAATCTTGCAGACCTCATCTGCCCATGATGGGAGCTGCTCCCTACAGAGACACTCTCCAGGCAGCTGTGAAGGAGACCAATTTCTGGCACAGACATCTGAGTTGGATGAACTGGACAGAAGCAGGGACTCCTGTATTCACATGCAGACTAATATGGAGTGCCAGGCCAAACAATTGCCTGGTCTCAACAATTTCTGCCAGAATAGAGCACAAGGCTGTTTCTGGTCAAGAATGTCAGCACTGAGCATCCTCAGAGCTGGGCAGCACCTGCCTGGAGATGGCCTGAGGGAGCTGGGGGTGGGCGGGAATGTCTGACTGTGGGGCCTGGCTCAGTGACCACAAACACAGAACCTGGGTGAGACAGGAGGCTTGGCACCATACAAGCTACCTGAGAGCCTTCAAGATTTTGGTTTGCACACAAATACGCAACGACCAGGAAGCGGAAGATGCCTCAGTGTCCTCCCAGTGCCCCTCAGCCACTGCCTCCAGCTGTGCTTTCTGTTTGCTTTGCAGAGCGAAGCCCCCGGAGGAGCCCCCATCAGACTGGTTGGGTGATGCTGCAGAGCTGGGGCAGCTGGACAGGGCAGGGGCTGCTGAGCAGAGCTGCTCCATGTGCTGATAAAGCTGCACAGCACACCCTGAACTGATCAGGACAAAACCTGTTGCCCGTGAGCCAGAGGTACATCTACAGGCTGTGATGGATGTAAAGCATTTAAGTCAGAGCACAGCAGCCGCAGCATAGCAAGCCAGCCCAGCACTCTTCAATCCACTTTATTGATTTATTCCCTTCACTCCCGTCCCTAATGCTCCTCTCAGCTCTACGTGGCTCAATGTAGCACAAATTAACAGAGCCCACAAAAGCCCTCTGAAGCCATTCCCCTGATTAACAGGTCTGTAGCACTGAAAGATATCTTCATTTTAATAACCTGGCACTAAATGGATTACAGCCATGGCACTGAATTCACGTCATTCCCCAAAGGGAGAAATGGCACATTTTTTTATATGCTGTAGGAATTGCCAAAGATTGGGACAAATGACTCAAATAAGGATCAAAAACGGGAAGGAGACAAGTCAGGGAAGGAAGGGCAGAATGCTGCAGAGAGACTCTGGGGCCTCAGCTGAGGCTCGTCGGTGCCTGGCAGTGGCCTGTGGTGGTCCTGGCATGCCTGCTGGGCCAGCAAGCTCTGCCTGTGGCACTGCCAGGCTGGGCTCTGCTGCTGGGGTTGCTCAGGGACACCAGCTGCTGCAGCCTGGACACTGGCTCCTTCTGTCACCCTTGCTGGAACAAGCATGTTTCCTTGGCACACAGCAAGGCAGGGACACTCAGGTCTCAGGGTGGCCCCAGCAATTACACATGTTCTTTTCACAACACCATTGGAGTTTTCTTTCCCTTCCTGGCCATGGTAAAGCTGCCACTGCTGGAAGGGAACTCGGGGCACTCGCGTGCACCCTGAAGTGCCTCCAAGCAGTGAACACACATTCTGTCTGTGGATGCCCCAGCTCCCACCCACAGACCTGTTCGTTGCCTTGAGCACGAGACAGGCTGTGAGCAGAGCAGGTGGGGAGCAGCAGTATGGGACATGAGCACCTCAGGGCCCCAGGTCATAGCAAAGCTCCATTTTCAATCTTTCACCATGGCTGGAAACCCATGGAATGCTATAGGATTTGTTCAGGATGAAAACCCTCCCAGGACACAAGGTCTGGACATTATTCAGAGACCTGGAAGCTGGGCTCAGACCACTTAGTGTGGCCTGCCAAGCACTTGACCTTGGATTTAACAGCTTGTTGGGCCTGGCTGAACCTCCCACATCTCTCCAGGAATATGCACAGGCTGTTTTGTGCTCCAGAGGGATGGTGAGGACAGTGAGTGACTCTTCCTCCCAGCTGAGCCATGCTGCTGTGACAGGGGCAGCCCCACTGGCCACGTTTGCTGCAGCTCCCCTCCATGGTTTTCTCCCCTCCATGGCCACACCATCACCCCAGATAACCCCTGGCCAAGGGGAGGGGAGGGGAGCTCCGGAGGCAGCGAGTGAGATAAAGACAGACGGATTATAAGGTGTTTATGCTTTTGCAAAATTAAAGTCTTGAAGGCGAGACAGGTTTACATTGGCAAAAAATTAATGGTTTGATGTAGCACAAGGGGACAGCAAGAGCAGAGAGAGGGGCCATCTATCAGCATGCACTGATGGCATAAAGGAGAGAGATGCAGGCATAAATCAGGGCCTGTGCAGGAAATAAGCAGGATGGATGACAGGCAGTAGCTGGTGATCTGTTATTCCCACAGTGCGTCAGAAGATGCAGAAAATGTGGTTGGGTGCTTCTAGACCTCATTTCAGCAACTGCATAATGGGTATCTCCAGGCTAGATGAAACTTTCCCTGCACTTGGAAAGTGCCGGGTCCCAAAGTCAGGGTCAGTAGAGCAGCCCTGCCTGTACCACACAGCCTGCGAGGATGCTGCCTCACCTGGGAGAGGCCCCCGAGGCAGAGAGAGACCTGGCTGCTTCTCTTCCCCTCTCTGGAGCTCCCTTTGAGGAAAATCAGCTCAAACTGAAGTGTCCTCAAGCAGAAGAGGTTTATCTTCCCATGGACAGTGGCTGAAGTGAATTAGGGGATGCTCAACACAAAGCTGCTGTGAATGGACCCTTCTGCCCTGTCCTGGGCTCACATTGGGGCCAACTCAGTGGTCCTGCTGTCTTTGCATCATTTTCCCTCCATGCTGTGGTGTTGCTTGCTCAGGGGCTGCTTTGGAAACATGGGTACTCTCCTAAGGGAGACAAAACACAAACTAGGCTGCTCCATGGGCTTAAGACTGGTCTCTAGTTTGCAATTGCCCAGTTTTAAGACTTTGGGCCTGGCTTTATCTGGTTATTCTCAGACCTCCCCAGAGCAGTTTCTTGTGCTGCTCCACACTTCAAAGGGAAATGAGACCTTGCATGTTTAATTGAAGCCAATTTCCTCTCTGTTGTCGGGTTAGTGAGGAGGGATTAATGGGGGCCAAGTCTCAGCCCTCTGGAGACACCCAAACATTTCAACACACAGGGCAACCCTGGAAGGGTGGAAAACAGGCGATGGGGAGCTGGAGGTGATTGGGGCTGATCAGGAGCAGCTGAGATACATCAATCTCTCCAACTATCAAGAGCTGCTACCTTCCCCCACCCCTCTTTATTGAAGCTATGAATGAAACCTGAAGCAATTAAACTCCCTTTCATCAGATGTCCTGTCATCAGTTTACCTCCTGCTTAGCATTATTGCAGGGAAAAGAAAGATGTGGGAGGCTCCTGCAGCCCTATGCAGGGCTGGGTGGGATGTGGTCCAGTCCAGCTCCCCTGCCCTGGTACATCCCTGCAGCCTCCATCACCTTTGTCAGCAGCCCTCATCTATGGGTCACCTCCTAGCTCTGGAGGGGAAAGCTGGTGAGGAGGATGGGGAGGTGTCCTGCAAACTGGAAGGAGGGAAGCAGGGCTGCTTGGAAAGCAGAGGGCAGGTACAGGCTGCTGGATATCAGTGGAGGGGTGATGGCTGGGGATACAGCCACGCCATACCCTGCTGCTCCTGCAAGGAAGGGGAACGCCTCAGCTATGCAAAGCTCCTGCAACCCTCAACCCTCTCCTGCCTGCAATAAAGCAGAGCCAGTGATAGATTATACATTGGCCAGAAAAGCTGTGAGACTGGAGTTTGTTTGGACAGTTTTAGGGTCACTCTGAGGCTTTCTGAGAGCCAGCTGCTGTCAACAAATGGCGAGTGCAGCCCCTGCAGGGATTTAGCCCCTTCTCCCAGAGGTTCTACCCCAGGGACCACAGTGTTGAAGCCTCCTTCCTGCCTGGGGTGGAATCTCTGCTGATTTTTTCCCACCCCGGGCCTTGAAGGTCTCCTACTGACAAACACCGGGATGCAGCTGGAACAAACAGCCATCCCTGGTCCTTACTCCTTCCTGCCTTACCCAAACAAGGGAGTACAAATAAGCCCAGTATGGCAGATTTGGGCTTACTCTAGAGGATTTAGGATCCCACAAGATCACTTGCCTGCCACTGCACTGGCAAGGAGCCCTCATCTTGAGCAGTCACCTCAACTGCAGATGGTTGAGTGCTGCAGGCAAAACACACACCCCCCACACCCTCTCTTATTTTGCTGTGCAGCCCCAGCCCTAAACTCATCCCACACTACGAGGCTGAAGCCCACAAATACTAACCCTCCAGCTATTAAACATGGTTTGGTGTTTAACAACCACACAGCAAACCACAGTGATCCCCAAAACTGTGCTTAAATTCCTCAGCCAAGGACTGCAACTGGCTTTAATTAGTTCTTTCTCTGACAACTTTTTTTTTGGTGCCACCAGGTGGTAACAATGCACATCTCAGCGATGTCACCAGGAGCTGCCTGTCCCCTAATGCCACCCAGCCCCTGACAGCTGCTCTTAAGCCACTGGTGGGTGGAAAAGATATCTCCATGTGTTGGGGCACCCATCTTTAGGGAGCTGCAGTGCAGCACCAATGCTCCCTGCAGAGCTGCATGGTGATGGGGGGCTGTGTTTGGAAGGATGGGGGGATGTTATCCTGCCAATCAAATGCCAGTTTGCTGCAATAGAGAACAAGGGCTTTGCATGGGCACGGTGCAGGATGGAGAGCCTCACCAGTGCCTGCTCTTACTAACTGTTCCACGGCTGATGTCCAGAGCATAGCTGTCCAAAACCCAGGCACCTGCAGGACACTTGGGCTGTGGGGACACCAGGAGGACCAAGAACACGGAAGGCTCTCTCCTTGGGAAACCCTGAGCCTGGATCCCAAGCAAAGGAGGGAGTAGGAGGAGGAGGCTGGAAGTGGGGAAGGGCAGAAATTACCTCAGCGATAAATGCTCCAGGATAAAGCTTCTTTCTGGGCTTTTCAACAGCCCTTATTGCCCTCAGGAGAGTTGATCTGCACAGAGAGCTTTTCATGCGCTACATCCTGCCCGTCCTGCTGCCCGCCCCGGCTCCGCCGCTGCCCCTCCATCTCTCATCAGGCACACGCTCCTGGCTTTATTTTTTCAAGGTGGAAGAACTTGAAAACCCTTTGATGATAGGAAGTGATGGAGAATGTTTTCTGCTCCTGAAATAAAAGATAAAGTTTTCCAAGTGACTCCTCTTCTCCTGCAGCCCCCTCACCTTCCCTGTAGCCTCCCTCCCCACCTTCCCCATCCCTCGCCACCTCAGGCTCCCCATCTCCCCACCTCCCTGACCAGGCAGACTCCACAGCAAAGCCAGTTGTCATCTTTTCAACACCTCGTTGTTTCCTCTCTCCTGCTGCACAGAGAGCGACTCTTCCTGTGTACACACCTCCAGCTCCGGGGCGGGAGGTGAAACAAAAACAGCTTTTATTCAGCAGAGAAGACTGGGAGATGGAGCAACCCCTGCCCTGGTACCCACCACCTCATCTCTCCCATCCACGTACCCATTGCTCACCTCCCTGGCTGCAGGCAGTCACCCACCTGACCTCTACGGCCGTTCTCACCATCAGTGATTCGTATCTGGGCCCATCCCAGCCCTGCCCACGCACACAGGGAAGGGGAAAATGGCCCCACTTCTCTGCAGCTGCAGCACATCAGAGCCAACAAGCCGTTAATTGGAAAGAAACCTCTTCCACCCCTCTCCTCATGTAATTGGGTTGTCTCCATCCGAAGGTTTTGCCTCAGCCTGTGCTCCAGGGAGATTCACAACTGCTTTGTGTTTGCAAAGATGCCCAGATGGAGCCTCCCCAGCAGCAGCAGCCACAGCATGTCCCTGTTTGCACATGGAGACACAGCCCATGCTGGGTCCTGGGTCTTCTAGTGGTCCTGTGTCCAGGACTGAGTCCTTCTCCAGATCCTTGGTGTCTCCTGAGCTGCAGCTGAGCCTGCACAGGCTCACATCAGGGTGAGGCATGGCTGGTTCAATGCATTGATTATCTCCAACACAAAAAACTCCAGGATGTGGATCCTGACAGGTGCTTCACTGCACTGCACAGGGTCAGCGTGGAGGAGCTGGAGTCTGGAAGTTCCTAGATCCCTTCCCAGGCCAGAGGCATCACTGGGTGCTTCAGCTGGACCTGGGGCCATGGAGCAGCCTGGAGCAGCGGTCACTGTCAGGATGAGCCATGGCAGAGGAACCAGGAACCATCTCTTGATGCCAGGCCACTGCTGGGGCCAGCTGCCAGCAGGCATGGTCTGACACCAGCCCCAGCTGCAGCGCTCGGTGATGAGCATCATGCTGAGCACCGCTCCTCTGCCCTGCTCCCTGGGGCTGCTCACACAGAGCGGGCTGGTTCTGTTACAGCTGCTGCCTGACACTCCTTTATTCATATATCATCAAAGTCACATCTCCTAAGATGTGACAGAAAACATACAGATGAGGGAAAGAAATAAAGTTTGCTGAGCAGGGCGGGATTCTTGTGCTGCTTGGGGGACCGTGTCCTACTTTCTGGTGCTTCTTTTCCTCCCTGACAATACTCCAAGGGCAAAGCCTCCAAGGACACCCAGCCCTTGACCTTCTTAGTCAGGCAGAGCTTGCTCAGACGCAGCCTCCCTGACGGACCCCAGGCTGGCATCTGAATTAAGGATGTTGATTGCACTCAGATTCTAATTTACTTGACTTGCTACTAGGAAGTCATCAGAAAAGATGTTTTAAAATCATTCAGGGAAAACTCAAGAGCATAAAATTTTAATTGCCACCTTGTGAAATAAAGTTCTCCTGGGCTGGCCGGGTCTGACTGCTTTGCTGTGGTGGGTGGGGATGTGCTCCTCCCCAGCCATGGGCAGCAGTGGGTGGACAGGATGGTGAGCGATTGCTGTAGGTACTGCAGCACTTCAGTCTCTAAAAGCAGTTTAGGGGAAAACTGTTGCCTTTGACAACAGGAGTGGCCCTGGGTTGGGCATTCTGGGGACTTGCCTCCTGTCATAAACTTTTGCCCCTTTAGCAAAATCCTTCTGATATTTATAAATAAGTGCCACCCTCACCTCTGGAGCTTGACTGAATTATTCATAGTAACCTGCTTAATAGAATAATTCTGCTTGGTTTCAGGCTGAAAATTACCCAAGAACAGCTTTCAATGCTGATGATGTAATTCAAAACATAGAATAAAAGGTGCCCGGGCCTATGGCAGCATTTATAACACTGCAGGGCTGCAGGGACTGGCTCTGCCCAGGTACACACACCAGCCACGGGACACTGCTGCTGCCCTTGGCTGGGGGCTGCCTGCTCCCGGTATACTGGCATTGCCCTCGCTGGCTGTGTATGGCCCCCGCCTGGGTGATGGTGCTCTCCTGCAAGGGCACATCATTGCTTTGAAAGCCTTTTTTCCTGGCTTCCCCTCCACTTTTTTTTTTTTATAATGGAATCGAATCAGGCTTCCTGCAAATGTGCTATTCTGTTTGCGGATAAAGCTTGACATTCGTTTCAGATTATCTTGGGTAGGGATGTCAGGCAGAGACCCAGCAAGGACTCAGGAAGGGGGATTAGCACAGCCCCTGCCCGGCATTGGTTCAGGCTCTGCTACAAGAAGCTTCTGATCTGGGGTGCTGCCAGCTCTACCCCACACCAGGACACCCGCTCTGTGCAAAGAGCTTCCCCTTGGCTGCCGTGGCGGGTGGATAGCACTGTGCTCTGGGTGAGCAAAACCTCCAGCCCCTGCCCATACAACTTCCTGCATTTGGAACTAATTCCTCCGGCAGCTGTTACAAGCTACTGGCTACAGAAGCCAAGCTGAACAGGGGATAATTGTTTCTGCCACTGCCAAAAATACGTTAGACCTTTGGTTTGGCTTTGAATATTCTTATTAAGCGTCACAAAACTGAGGATATTTGAAAGCACAACCCAAAGCCAACTTGACCATGCAGGCAGCCCGTGCCTGGCAGCATCCCCCTGCCCGCCCGTGGGCAGCCCCGGGAGCCTCTGTGCTTGGCAGCGAGAGAGAGTGTTTGTACACATATGGGCAAATCTGAAGTGTGTGTCTTGTATGTGCAAAGGGAAGAGAGAGAAAGAAAGTAATTTCACGTGCTTCTCACGGGAAGCTCCCTGTGCCGAGAGCTCCTCGTGCTGAAGGAGATATACCTGGGAGCTTCCTGAGCTCTCAGCTCTCTTTTTCCATGTCTACCTGCTTGCTGATGAGTGTTCTAATATCCTTGCTTGCCTGCAGCAGCAATGATGTACCCACCAACCCGATTTGCAGGGAAGACTGGTCTGCCCTTTTCTCTCTGCTGCTAAACCCACTGAGATCTCAAACGACTGGTATAAAAGGGATGAGAGAGAGGTCTCCGCCTTGACCCGCTCCCCTTTCCTCTAGGCAGAGAGACTGAACGTGGTGCCACCACTTGGCATATATCCTCTTGAAAACATAATTCCATAAACTCTTCAACCCTTCTTGCTGGCTCCCTGAGCACACACAATAGGATGATAAAAATCCTTACAAATGTGCATTCTCTCCAGAGCCACTTGTCTTTTTTTTTCTGCAAACAAAAGGACACTGCTGGTTTGAAAGGCTGGGAGCAGAGCTGAGGAAGACCCCATTAAAAATCCCCAACAGTGAGCAGAGTATTGCCAGTCCACAGGCAAGAAACACATCAGCTCCTCTGTGGCAGCAAGGAGCTACCAAGGTCTCGGTAAGTTATTCCAGCTCTCTGCCTTTGGATTTACACCAGGCTCCTCTAAGGACTCACACGGAGACACTAGTTATGTCTGAAATGGTACCAGCTTCCTGAATCCTTGGGTGTTCTGAGCTATTAATATCTCTTCCAGGCAAAGCAATCCCTTTCTCCTTGTCCTTCCCAAGGTGTCATTCAGCTCTCCCAGATACCCAAAGGGTGACAAAGGCACAGATTTATCTTGCCTCCGTTTGACCCACCGTGACCGTGTCTTCTTCCAGGGCAGCAGCAGCAAAGGGAAGAATTAAAACCCAGTGATGTCACCGAGCCTTCAATCTACTGAGCAAATAACCTCAGTGTGTGGCTTGCTTGGCCTCATCTGCTTGGAATTAATATTAATTCAAAAATGAAAGTAATTTGCCATCCCTTTTGCTTTTCTCATGGACTCGAACTGGGCTGTCAATCTCCATGTGAAATAAAGCGCCTCGAGTCTTGTGTCCCAGTGCAGAGAGACCAAATGAAACCCTGAGATGTGCTTTCTGGTCTTTCAAGTCTTTGTTTATTCCAAAGTCCTGGCCTAGAGCATGTGGATGCTGATATTAGGAAGGGACAGGGCAAAAGGGATTTCTTTTTCCAACTTAAGATGCAGAGATGTTCATGGGAAGGGGTCTGTGAAAACCTCAGAGAGTCCTGAACACCTGAGGAGAGCCAGGGAAGAGAGAAGAGCTGCTCATCTGAGCAAGAGTGGCACAGGAATGGAGAGCATCTCTTGACAAATTGTTCCTCATGTAAAAAATCATTTCTGCATAAAGACTGAGAACAAACCCTGAGCAGGTGGAGACCCAGCCCGTGTGCTGGACAGGCTCTGAGTGGTGTGGATTTGGCTTCAAAACCACCTTTCCCTCCCTCCTGGGAGCCTGTACTGACTGCAGCTTGTTCAGTTCTAAAAGCACAGCCCAGAATTAGTTAAAACACACCAGGACTGTGTTGAAAAAAAAAAAAAGCTCTCAGAAATCCACACCAGAAAACTTGTGGAAATAATATAATTCCTCTCTGTCCTCCCCTACAATTACCTGCACACCTCAGTTACTCAGTGATGAGTGCTGAGAAAAAATGGTGAGGCTGAGAGACTGAGGGCAGAGTGGCCTGAGCACAGGCACAGGCTCAGGCACAGGCACAGGCACAGGCACAGGCACAGGCACAGGCACAGGCACAGGCACAGGCTCACTCCTCTCACAAAAGAACCTCCCGTGTTTGCGACTGGAAATCACAATATCACTGGCTTTCCCCTCATCATCCCTCTGAGCAAGCTCCTAGCCTCAAACAATTATTTATCTGCTGGTAAGAGGCAAAATCAAACACCATTAAGACGAGTGTAGGAGCTAAGGGCTGGATGCTGCCTGTCAGAACTGCGCTGTGCCAAGCGATTCCAAACCGTGAGCAGACTCCTTCCCCAGAGACAGCGGTCGCACTGTGAGTATCCCTGAGCATCTCCCAACCAACATATCAATTACACGGCACTGTGCCTAGCCTGTGAGTGTGCCCAGGACTGTATTGATCCTCCAGCACTGCAGTGTGCAGAGTCTATAATGGCCTCAGATGAGATGTCCCAGCCAGGGAAGCTGGATCTTCAAGTGTCTGACAGATCAATAGCTTTCATAAACCAGACTGAAAAATAGGGAAGAATAATAATGGTAACAGCAATGCTGGGCTACACTTACAGAAGAAAAACAATTTGAGGAGCGCCAAATAGCAACATTGATCATGCCACTATTTTCCTTTTTTTTTACCTTTCTTTGTGAAAAAATTCAACTACTTCCAAACAACACAAACCTTTATTTACACTGCAGTGCAAACAGAGGCTGTGCGTTGTAGTTCTGCTCTCTACATTTCGAGTGTGCTTATACTACTTAGAGAAAACCCTTGTTTTAATTACCTGGATACTGCCCTTCTCCCCCCCCTCCCCTGCAGTGACAAACCCTTGTCTTGGGAGGAAGAAGAGTGCATCTCATGCACCCAGCGAGCCCATGGGAAGAGAGGCAGAGGCTTTCCTCTTGCCTGACAGCACTTGTGGCAAAGGGAGTAGAGGCTGCTTGCCAGGTAAACCCAGGACCCAGCACAGACGGCTGCTCAGGAGTGGCAAACCTCTGCCATGCCATGCTGGAAGAACTGTGAGCAGTGCTTAAGATAGTCAGTCTGTGCTATTCCTGGAGGAACCTAAACAGATGAGATCTCTTGGACCATTTCTGAGTCAGTTTTGGGGTTTTTTAGAGATCTTATCTGCAGTTGTTGATGATTTCTGCCAACCAACAACAGGACCAGGGTTTTCTGCAGGATGCACCAAGCAGCGGCAGAAACCTGGGGCTATAATGGAGTCTTGCAAGGAGTGTGTTAGGCCTGTCAAGGAGTTAATAAAGTTTATTGAGTCTTTGAGTCATCAGTGTCTGTCTGATCCTTCATCAAGGCCTACAACAAAACTGCCAGGGAAAACGCTTTTGCTTATCAGAGGCAGGAGGTGGAATAATGCAGGATGCCAAAGGCCAGGGCAAGGCTGTCGGGAGGGACTGGTGGTGAGGAGCTGACTTCTGTAAGAGCTGGGTTAAATCCAGGATATTTTAGATGTCAAAGGAACAATTTGCAGAAGCTCTCATGGAAGTCACTGTAACGATAAAAGCAGTGAGATGGGAACACAGTTCTGTGGCTCGACAGAGACTTATCTGCCATCTAAAGAAGAATCATGTCTCGTCATGGTAACTGGCAGATTTGCTCAGTGCAAGTACCAGGGAGATAGCCTGAGACTGCAGAACTGGTAGAAAGCCCAGGCAGACTCCACCAAAAGAAGAGCTTTCCTGGGAGTGCCAGACTCAGTCCCCTTCACATCACAGATATGTTCATTTATAAGTTTCAATTAATTTCTTGCCCCATTCCTGTTGTGGCTGAGATCAACAAAGGGAATCCATGATGGACAAAAGCAATCTCCCATCTCACCTGAAGCCTCACATGGTGTTTGCATGGACTTGGGGCTCTGCCCTGGTTTTGTCACAACCTCTTTACAGCAGGACTGCAGCAGCAGAGCTCTCCTGCATCCTCATGATGGGTGTGCCAGGCTCGCACAATCCTGGGGAGAAGCTCAATCCTTGGAGCTCTACCCAGGCAAACAAACTTGTGAAACTTCTCTTCTTCCCTCCATCACTTCAATCTCATCCACTCCGTGGAGCCGTAAGGAGAAAAGTGACCATCTGTTTGGAGTTTGCTTTGAGAAGAAAAAGGAAGCAATCTTCTCAGACAGCATCTCCCAGAGCCTGTTACTCATCCACTGATCCTTCTGCAGCTTTGGCACAAGAAACAACTCAGCAACGATTTTTCAGACAACCAGAGTCCAGGGGAGAGCCTGGTTTACAATTATTCTTCAGTTACATAGGTAATTTTAACTGGGATTAGCTGATCCTGTAAAGTAATTGAAGCCAGGAGGTCTGGGGCTGCTGTGCTGTTATTATCACCATATGCCACTGGAAAAACAATGGGTGATGACTGTCTTTTAAAGTGGTTTTCAAAATCCTCTAATTCAGTCTTTCCAGGTATGAAGGGAGAGAGAAATTTGACAGGCAGAGAGGGGGGAGAAGAGTGTAGAGGTGAATGAACAGAAAACCAAAATAGATTGAGATGGACAAAAGGGAGGGTTGGTGAGGCAATGGGGAAGGGAGCTGCTTCCAGAGCTCAATCCCACACAGAATGCAGAGACACCTCTTTTTCAGCCTCATCCCCACACACAGTTAATGGCTGTTTCTTCCAGAAAGGCAGCACTCATTATTTCTACCTTTAGATGAAAACAACCATCTTGCAACTAAGACAATGGAATGCCCCTGTGCCCTCCACATGCTGTGATACTTGGGGATGTCCGAAGTGCCCCAGCTGCATTAGGGATTCCCAGCCCAGCTGGCATCCCCAGCCCTCACCCCCGGCTCTCTGCCAGCTCACCAAATAAAAGAGCCTCAGTGGACGGTGGAGCAGACGGCTCAGATGGCCCGTGTGGGGCCACTTGACCGGTGCCCATCCCCAAGGTGCTCCCTGCAGCCGGCACCAGCTTGGCTGGGCATTGTCTGAATTGCTTGGAGGGCTTTTAGCTCCTCTGAGAAATCCCCAGGTTCCCTGAGATATGGTTAGTGTTTCTTCAGAAGAGCCTGGAGACAGGAGCAGATGTGCAGAAGCAGCACAGAGGCAGTGGCAGATGCAGGAGGCAAAGGCTGGGGACAGGCTGCAGCCGCTCCTCGCAGAGCCACGCACGGTGGCAGAGCCCGGGTTTGTGCCTGCCATGGCCACACGCAGCTGCCTTTGGTCACAGCTTACCCCAGGAGCTCTCACATCCAACCAGGGTACCCAAGTTTTCTGCTGGTGGCTTGGAATATTATCCTGATGGTTTTGTTGCCCAAACGATCCACCTGTGGGTACTGCCTGGGAGAAATTCCTGCTGTATCTGACGATGGATTAGCTAAAGTGCACTCTGCTATGAGATGCTCCTGCGGCAAGAGCAGAAATAAGGCCCTAATCTCACTAATAATAATGCAAAATACATCAGACTGAAATATTTCTGATGGTTTAATAAAAACAAGCGAGTAAGCTTTTAGGACAAGCCAATTGCAATTACTGCAGTTACTCACTTCAGATCCGGGGGACATTCCCGTGTAATTCGATTATGGTGATTCCCTCTCAGGTCTAGGTTTGATCCTAAACTACATGTCAAGGTCCCTTTAATTCCACAGTAGAGGAGGTAAAAACTCAAAACACAATCAAGAAGAAAATACAATAAAAAAAAGCATTGCTTCTGCTGGAATTATAAACAGCAGCGATTGCTGTGATTTTGCAGTAATCAAGGCCAGGCCGGGCCCCGTCTGCTGTTATTATCTCTCCCACTAATCCCCAATGTGTTTCCTATTTGTGTTGTTCAGGTTTCCACACCGAGCAGCCTGGGCGAGCCCACAGCAAGACCTGCAGCATCAGAGCCTCCTCCCCTCCTCTGGACACCCTGCTTTGGCTTTGGGGCTCAGGGAAAGGCAAAATAGGGACTGTCACCTCTGTGGGCATGAGAGGGGCCGGGACATCCTGTGTTCCCCATCCCGAGCACAGGAGTTGAATGCTCAGCAGCAGCACCATGTCCCAAACCCCTGAGCTGGGCAAATAATAGGCAGAGAGGAAAGGCTGTAACTGCAAGTGTCACCAATGTATAGGGTGATTCAGGCTCCCACAGCTCCCAGGGATTCTTGTCTCTTCTTTTTGGGGGGGGCCCAGAGATTGTCCCTCCTGCATGTCCTTTGGGGCAGGGGTATGACTGAGGAGTAATTAGGCAACTTTCCTCACCAGCAAGGTCACCCTGGGCTCTCCTCATCCTTCTTTTTAAATAGGATCAGAGGGAGGGAGTGATTCTACAGGAAAACATTTATGGTGATTTTTTTTTATTCATAGAGACTTACTTGTTCCCAGCACAAAACCACGTGTCATGCAAAAAAAAAGGGGAAAAAACCAAGGGACACGTTCACCCAGGAGAGGCACAGAGGGAAGCCCGTGCTCAGTCACGTCCCCACACAGCACCGGCAGAGCACATGGCCAAGAGCCGAGGCTGAACCCAGCAGCTGGGGCTCAATGTGTTTACACAGTAAAGTGTGCAAATCATCACGGATACCTGGAAGTCAGGAGGGATCACCCAGGTGTTGGGACAGGCTGGGACTGGCACTGGGACACATGGAAGCAGGATCGGTGATGCCCGTGGCAGCAGCTCACGTGCTCCTGAGCTGTGCTGCCAGCATGGACCCACCTCCTGGGGCTTCACTTTGGTTTCTGACTTGGGGAATAAAACTGAGTGGCAGAGGAGAGCCCAAGATGGTTGGGAAGAAGAGGCAACTCTCCTTTTTCGTCTTCCATGGTAGGACAGAAAGCCAGTAGTTTAGAGGTACTTGTGCAGGCAGGGAAAGAGCCAACAGATGCTGAAGTTCAAACGTGTCCATCCTGGCATCAGCAAGGATAAAGCTGGTGGGAGAAGGAAAAGGATGGGTCAGAACTGGAGCAAAGAAGCTCCTTTGCAAAGCCCATGGAGAGGCTTATGGCATCCCAGCCTTGAGCAGATGGCAGAGCTTGGAGGAGAGACAGACCAGGAACCTGCCTGTGTTATTGTCTGCAGCAACTGGCCCAAAAAGGTCTCTGTTCCTCTTAGCAGGACTCCAAATGGATCCTGGCTGGTGTTTATTTGAGACAGAGTTTATGGCTGTCTACTGACCAGCAGTGCCAGGTAACTAGCTCATTTCCAAATTCTTCAATAATCCAAACAGCTGTCACTTTGCCAATGGACTGAACATCTCCTCTCAGACCTGAAACCCGGCAGCTCCTGACACAATATGAGCTGGAGCCTTCCTTTGGGAGACAAACCTCTCCTCTGCATCCCTGGGGCCTGGCAGAGGCATTGCTGGGGCAGAGCATGAGCAACTTGTCTTTTTCTCAGGACACTGGCACTTCATCTGCTGGCAGTTTCTCTGCAGGTGCTGTGTGTTTCCCTGGAGCAGGCTGACCTTGGGGCACAGCTCAGCGAGTGCCGGGCAGTGTCTCACGCTCTGTCACGCTGTGCTGAACCCCAATGAGCTACATTCCCTTCAGACATGGTGTTCCAGATTTACAGCTGCGTTTGGGAGAGTAGATCACGACCTGTCCTCTCCAAAGCAGCGCCTTTCCACAGCTCAGCAACTTACTGTTTCCTTTGAAATGGTCTAGTGAAAAGCCCTAGACAAGCGTTTCTCCTGGATGTTTTAGTGCCAAGCTCAAGGCTATTTCTGCCGGCTCGTGTTTAAAGCCCTGCCTCACCCTGCACTCTGCTTTTCTCTTTCTGTGAAGGGGAGAAGGAGCAGAAGAGCAAAAAGGGGAAGGGAAGGGGAGGAGAGAGCTGGTATCAGCTATGGGTACCAGCTCAGAGAGATGGGAGGCCTCCTGCCCGCCAGCCAGGCTGCCCGGTCCCACCAGCCTGCCCAGCTCAGCGCCAGGGTCCCTGGAGTCAGTGCTCAGAGGGACATGATGACACCGGAGAGCTGTCCATGTCCTGGTTCATTACACAGCCGGTGCCCAGCAGGACAGTGGGAGCCACCAAGCAGCCAAACCACCATTTTTCAGAGGTGAATCCGAGTTTGTGATCACTGTGATCATACAAGTGTCCGTGGTAATATGTTACATCCTCCATCCTGCCTCAGGACAACGTGTTCTGCACTTGCTATCCCAAATGGCTTTGTGGTGCTGCTGAGATGTTCCTGCCAGCGCCAGACGTACCCCAAAGAGGGCTGCACACTGCACAGGGAGTGCTGCTGCTTGGCTGCCTGTAGAAAGATGGCATTAATTGTTCACTAGCTCATGTGCCTGCAGTTTAATTAGCTATAACTAACCAAAGCCTAGGAGGAAAGATCCATGGGACTGTAGCCCAATGCAAACTCTAATCTGCTCTGTCCAGATTTGTTTCCTGTTGCAGCTGGTGTGTTCTACACCAGGAAGAGCACTTAGAAGGAAGAAACCCCGCTGGAGGCAGCGCTGAGCCTTGGGCCCTCACACATCTGTGGGCCAGCCATGTTTCTCCACCTCTTGCAATTACAGTTATTTTTATCCACCTTGCATGCTTTCCTAGGCAATCAAAGCCGTCAGTACGTTTATGGGACGCTGATTAATTGAGCTCAGAGACAGTATTTCTCCAAGACTCGCTGCCAGAGTCCTCGTAGAGAATTGAGCAAGCAAGCCAAGAAAGACCCAAGAGCCCCTTACAGAGCTAGGGGTGGAAACTGTGCTGACATCCAATTATTTGCTTCCAATGACTTGGAAAATGAGAGGCCATCACACACGGACTGTGCAGGTGGAGCGTAACTTCCTAACAAAGGACAGAGTACCAGGCTCTTCACAGGAGCAGAGCAGGTTATTGCCATGCCCACCAAGCAACAACTGTGTGTCTTTCTGTGAATGCTGAGTGCCATGAAGCCTTTCAGCCTCTTTAACCATCACCTCTGTTTTGTTTTTTTTTTCTATCTCACTCACTAAAGTCAGCATTGCCCAGAAGGAAAAGCTCTTTCCTTTTCTAAAATACTCTCTGCTCATCTACTCTCCTTCCTCAAATGATATTCTTCCTAAAAGGGTCAAACCTCCACTGGCCTCTCTTCCAGTCCTCCTGACGAGAGGAGTTGTGTTCATCTAAATTTGGAGCAGGAGAGTGATTTCTGCTCCTCAGTGCTGTGTCCAGCATGGCTCCCAAGGCAGCACAGCTCCCAGGACAGCATGCCGAGCCCTCACCCTCCTGCCCTGTGGATGGAAACCACTCCCCAAAGGAACATCAATAGGGTAATCTGAACTATTAGGTGAATTGAAGGAAAGTGTGATCCATTCACCAGCAAACTGTGAGCAATGTCAGCAGCAACAGTCTTTGAGTAAGCTATCCATCATGGATTATTCATTCACCTCGGCGAGCTGCGAGGAAAGACGGCATAAAGCCGAAAACCTCCCAGTGCCAATTATTTATTTAAAGGGATGTTCTCTGCAGGCTCAGAGCACTCCAGCAACTGCATTTATCCTGCTCTCCTTGGGAAAGTCCGTGGCACTGCGTATTGGCAGAAAAAGAGAAAATTTGTGCTGGTCTGGAGGCTGGATTTCCCTCTGTTGAGTTTCATCACCTTTATTCTCAGCTCTGCTGCTTTTGGTCCATTCTGAACAACGTTTCTTCTGATATTCCTACACAGCTATTATGTTTCCCATTAGTCTTCTCTTAGCCTAGCTGTAAGTATTTACTTATTTTAATCTTTCCCCATCAGCCTGTCCCTCCGGCCCCTTAATCATCTCTGCCGTTCTTCTCTGAATTCCCTCTGATTTGTCTACATCACTCTTGTTTATGAATCCGAGATCTCATTTAGCATTTGATTTCTGCCAAAAATAAAATTGAGCTTGATTGTTTTCGCTGATGACTGAAGGAGACATGAATTGTTGCTTGGAAAACAGTCCTTGAGACAGCAATATATGAAAGAGGAAAAATAAAGGCAGCTCCATCAGGCAGACAAATACACAGATAATATCACGTAGACCAGCTTTGGCTAGATTGAATCTCAGAAATGCGGCCAGGATATGATGACAGTAATAGCCACCACTATTAGAGTGTTTAGCTTTTAAACAGAAATGTGAGTTATAACTCAGGTCCTGGCATAAATCATGAGGCCATGACGATCCCACGAACACATGCCTGCACAATAAACCAGTGTGAAATTCCCTATCCTTGGCGAAAGCAGCGAAACTGCAGCTTCCTTAGCGCAGGAAAACGTGTGTGTTGGAGCTGGACACAGCTGCTTGGTCTCAGATGTGTCACTGTGTTGGACACAGCTGCTTGGCTTCAGGTGTGTCACCGAGACCTTCAGCTCGGAAAGTTGTCATCTTCTCTTGGAAAGGAATGTTTGAATTGCTACATGGTTGGGAAAGGAAGTGATGAGGGTGAAGTCAGACTCCAGAATTATCTTAAGCTAATGGAAGGTTGTCCAGGCTGGCCAACCCTGAGAGGAGCACCGGGGTCAGTAGCCAGTGCCCACACTTGCCAGTGCTCTGTACCAAAAGGCATCTGCCTGAATCTGCATTTGGACCAGGGAGCAATGACGTGGTGCTCCAGGGTCCTCGTCACTTCTCACCATCAAGTTGCTTTATTTGTGCCTCCAAGTGCTGATTTAGGGACCTGGTTTTGATAACTGGGACTATCAAATAGTGGTGCATGCCTTCAGCCTGGAAATCTTCAGGATATCTCCTTGTGGCTGAGCTGCAGGGGCACAGCAACACCCCTGCTAACCCTCAGCCATATACTGACTGCACAGTTGTCCCCTGGGCTCCCTCAGCCATCGTGGGGATGGTGCCATGTCCGTGGTGGGCTGCTCCAGACAAGACCTCTCTGTCCAGCTCGGTTGATTTCACATATTTTGTGTTAGAGTGATCACAAGCAAATTAAAGCCAGCAGGTGACAAACACGTCCATCCATCGTGCTGGGAGCACGAGCTCCGTCTGTCTGCATGTGTGGGCCAAGGAACGCAGCCACCAGCCTCCTCTCCAGGTGTTTGGTCCCTCTGTGTCATGGGTTGGGGGTCTAATCCACACCTATAGTGGGAGAAGAGGAACCTGGGATGGCAATGCTCTTAGAACTCCAAAAGCAGTATCAAACACACCTGCTTTTAGGACAGTGATGCACCGCAACCCTGATAACCTGTGCCGAGGTCTGGAAGACATCAGTAGGTGACAACACCACCCGTTTAGAGAAATGAACCTGCAACACCAGCATTTTGCAACAAGGGCAGGAGCACTTTGCTCCCTTGGAAAGTCCCTGTGTGTCCAGCCAGGCCAGGGTTGGCAGCCTGTGGGTGGGAGTGAGCAGCAGAGAGTCATCCTGTATCCCATGGCAGTACCCCCCGGGGCTGCAGAGCTGCCAGTGCAGGAGCTGCTGGCTGGGAATGTTGGCCCCACGCTGGAGAGCAGGATAATCCCCCAGATCCGGGATCCAAATAAACCCACAAATTAAACAAGGAGGTAGGGGCTGGTTCCCCTGGGAAGAATTTACCTTCCAGTGAGATCCTGCAAAGAATATACTGTATCTCAGGAGGATTTCCATTTAAATGCTCTTTGGCAAAACGCCCTTTAAAAAGCTGCTGATGCCTCGTGGAAAGCTTTTAAAAACATGCTAATTAATTAGAAACAATGCAGCATCTCTATCGGCTACAGGAGCCCCTATGTTTCACTCTCTGGCATTCCCTGTCACCACCAGAGACATTTGCATGAGAAGGGCAGCTTTGTTTCTTCTCATCTGCTGTTTCTGCTGCTTATTCCTCCACCTGACATTAGGCTCCAAAGAGAGGGATGCCCCAAGGCATCTGCCCAGCAGCCCCCTCCCTGGGCCCTAGGGCACAGAAAACCAGGGCTCACAGGGAAAATCCAGTTTGCGAGCACTAAGCGGGGCTTGGACCATTAAGTCCAGGGTCAGGACCATTAAAGGCAAAGGGAATTTGTTAGCAACATTACTGTGCCCTGCCTGTGCTTCAGTAGCATCCCAAAGCTCCCATCAACGTCAGGTATCCTGTAGGCTGGAAATGTGTAAACTTGCCCTAAATCACAGTCCTTGCTTGTGTAAATTCAAATTGCAGCAGGCTTCCCTAAAATATGGAGTATTTCAGCAAGTGACAACAATCCCCTTGTTTCTCTTTTCCGATGGGGTTTTGCAGCCACCTCCACCGCTGCTCTCATCCCCAACAAGGGCTGTGGTTAAAATGTGAGTGGCAGCTTGGAAAATGACCACCTGTATCACACACACACACACAAAAAGCCACAGCACTTCTCGTGGCTTCATTTCTATTTTGTTTGCTTTGCTGCTGCAAAACGGGGCAGAGGGGCAGATGGTGGGGTTTCATCACTTATGGCAGGCAACAAGCGACCTTTTGGTTGGTGATGAAATATCACTGAACTTCCCCAGCAGGCAGCAAAAGTAATGCTGAAAGTGTCAAAGAGCAACTTCCTGCTCCTCAGATGATCTTGCAAGAGCTAATTATCCCTGCCAGTAGAGAGGGAGCAGGGAGGGGAAGGGGGAGATGACACTGGCATTGAACGTAACAGAAATCCCTGTAAAGCAAACCTTAATTCGGGCTGTCTGTGCCCTGGCAATCCCTTTGCTCCCTGCGTGATGGTGTCAGAGCCCTCCTTGGCTCAGCGTTTTGGAGAGTCTGTGCCCACTGCCCCATGAGTCACCATTTGAAATCTACATTAATTCATCGGGGTAGGGATGTGTGGAGAGATTCTGGGTTTCCTCAGGAGCAGCTGGATGTTTTCCTGTTGCTCAGAGAAGCCCTGTAAAAGGAGGGATGCTGTAAAGGGAGGGAGCGGAGTGGCTGAGCCACACTGCTGGGATGTGGAGCATTCCCACTCGGATGGGGGAAAGGCAGGAAACAAACACAGCAAACTACAAGTTGACAACAAAGCAGAGGGATGGCAGCAGTTACAGTCCCTGAGCTGGCATCAACAAACCAACCTTGGCAGAAACAACCCTGCTGCAGGTGCAGGGACAGAGGTGTCTGCATATGGGGAGCAGGGCTGTGCCTGAGACACTCAGGTCAGGGATGGTTTTCAGAGGAAACGACCCCATGAACGCTTCCTTCCCCAAGCCTCAATTCCTCCTTTTTCCTAGAGAGGCAAGACCAACATGGCTCTTTGCATTGCTTTGCATCTGAACAAGGGATTAAATGTCCACGCTGACTCAATGCACACTGGAACACTTCCAGAAAGTCAGCAAATTTGCGCTCCCTCTCCCTTTAAATGCTTTGGCTTCCTGCAGGAAAATGAAATCCATTAACAAGTTCCACCCCTGCTCCCAATTCAAGGCTAGAACTGTCAATGCTTTAGGAACGAGCTAAATGGGGGGATTTCCATAACAATCAACAGCTACAGCATTAATCTATAGTCATATTAACCTGGGATGACAAGGACACGTCTGTCTGTTCTCTCTAATGCAATCTGCCATTATACTCGGACTCCATTGAAGTCTGCTTTGTACCCTGCGTTTGGCTGTGATCAGCTAATCTCCCTGGCTTTAAGCACAGCTTGGAAAAGAGAGAGGAGGGGGAGACAGACAGAGAAGAGTGATTAATATGCGTGTGTGTGCGTGTGCTTAGCATGTGTCTGCCACTAATGTGTGTGTGAGCATGTGCAGGTGCAGCAGCCTCTCGGGGCCGCGCCGGTGCGTGTGCTCTCCCGGGTACCCGCGAGTGCCAGGGGACAGGCCCAGAGGAACAGGCTGGAGTTCTGGCGTGAGGATCGGTGCAGGGATGTGTGCCTGGGAACACGAGGCTGTATGTCAGCGAGTTTAGCGTGTGTGAGTGTGCTCTGCACATGCCTTTGCTCTGGAGGCAGCGTGGGATTCTGTGCCGGTGGGGAAAGCCATGGGGATGCTCTGTGCCGGGTCTGCAGCAGCACCAGTGATGAGCTCCGTGGGACAGGGAAGGTGGCCAGCCCCTCTGGCACTTGCCATGTTCTCTGCAGGGATGTGCAGCCCTGACTATCCTCTCTCTTTCATTTTTCTTTATTAATCTTCCTTGAAGAGTCACCTTCTCTGAGTGTGCAAGATGCCCTGGGCCTGCTTTGGGATTAGGGGATGATTACAGAGCTGCATAGCACACACCAGGACGCCTTGCAACAAATGAGCTTATGGGGTCAATCCCATTCCCAGCACCGACTCCAGTCACTTCAGAAGATGCTGTGATATCAGCTCCCACCTTCTGCCAGGAGCCCGTTCCCAGGCAGGGATTGGAGCTGTCTGGCTGTCCTCAGGAGCACTGCTTTGCTGCCTTTCCCTTTTTTATCATCAGAGAGCAGGAAGGAAAGTGCTTGCTTGCAAACTGATCCAATGTGCTGCCCGAAGGGCTGGTTACAGCCTCATGGCTGCTGCAGCCACCAGAAGCCAACTGCCCCAGGAGGTGAATCCCACACATCTTCTGTGAGTCTGCCAAGCAGAGAGACAACCAGCTCTGGCAGCTTGTGGGACCCTCTGGCCATCCCAGAGAAATCTCAACTCATCCCACAGAGTAAGGCAGGGAGAATGAGAAGAAAAATCCAGTCCAAACCACGTTCCCCTGCCCCGCCTGTTTGTTCAGTGATGATCTGAGCTGGACAGATTTCCTCCCTGCCTAGATCAACCTGGCTCATTATAGATATGAAAACCTCTAAGAAGATGCATCCTGGCTCTGCCTTTGCCTTGGTCCCTCCCAAGGGACCAAAGGGAGTAAGTTTGGACTGTGATTCCAGCCCAGCAGAGTGGGAGCTGGGAATGCTTTTGCGTAGCCTGGCCCTTTGCATTGCAGCCCCTTCCCTGTGCATGGCATCTCCACTGCATCTGCTCAGGGCCAGCAGCCATCAGCCCCCTTTTCCCAAAGAATGGCCAATGAGACTGTCCAGGAGACACTGTCAGGGGCCACTCGAAGACTAAACACTGGGAGTTCTGGTGTTACACCCAAGCTGTCCCAAGGCACTGATGAACTCTCTGCAACCACCATCCTGGTCTCACAGCTTGGGGTTTGGAGCTGAGAAGCGCCGCTTGGGCCATTCCAAAAGGGCCTCGTGTCCGTTGCTTGTCTTTTGAAACCCATCCCGATCCAGTCCACGATTTCCCTGTTACTGTTCAGTCCTATTGTGAAAGGGGTGGGAATCGGAAACTCTGATTCACCAAGATCTTTGCACAGAAACTTTACATGCTGGAACAATTAATTATCCATTAAAACCTTTGTCTGTGTGCATCTTATTGTTCCAGACTCTCATTGAAGCCTCTCAGCGAAACAATCGCTCTGCCAGCGTTGGAGTGTGGTTAATCAACTAACAAGCTTACAAATACAATAGATACAGCAACATGTTGGGCTCTGAGCTGCAGAAGGGTCTCGAGCCACTTCAGACAGTGTTTGGAGATGTGTTATTCCAAGATTCCTTCCTCTCATCTCTGAGCATCCCAGTTGCAAAGTGTGGTGGGGCACACGTGGGTGCCCAGGTCACCACGGCAGTCTGTCTGGTGGGGAGGATGCTTTGGGACAGCACAGCAGGATGATGTGCGTTTAATGGGACCAAGCTCTTCACAGCAACTGGGAACATTCTGGCTTTTTTTGAGGTTAGAGGTGATGCCTGTGTCTTGGAAAGTTGTTTCTGCATCTGCTGCGTGGACAAAGTCTGGGAAAGCGGTGTGCTAAGGGCAGCAGGTGGAGGCAGGAGATCTTTGAGGATATGTTTAATGATAGAAATTTTCTCTCGGTTGCATTTAGGCCATAATTACAGAGGCCATAAAGGCATTTATTTCTTCATGATTAATGTCAGGCCAAGGAGAAAACTCTCTCACCAATGCTGTTATAAGTTTCAATTACTTTTTTTTCAATTATGTTTATGTTTTCCTTGCAGCTCTCAGGAACTGCTTGTGGGCACAGGCACCCAGCCTCGCCAGCACCCTGTGCTGCTTGGGTTGAGGATGGAGAAGGTCAGGAGACAAAGCCACAGAAGCTGGAGAGCTGAGGCTAAGGTCAGAGCTGACAAAGAACAAAATACTTAATAGTGAGGGTGGATGAAGGGGCCTTTAAGGGACAATCAGACAAACTTTGAGCTTTTGTTGCATTTTTTTCAGTCACGTCTCTATTTGTCCTTACTGTGCCAGTCACCTTATGGCCTTCGTGTGCCCACGGACCGCTTTTCTGCCCTGGCTGGGATGAGGTGAATGTGTGCCATGATGGGCAAAGGCTGCTGGAAAAAGGGCTCCTCTCCCATAACACACAAATGGCCACGAGTTCCTCGAAGGCTCTGGTCTGACAGGGCTGAACAATAAAGAGTGAGAGATAAAGACCCAGGAAGCTGCCTCAGGCACAGGCTCTCCAAACCAAAACTTTCCCCCCTGCATTTATGCCACAAAGTCCCCAGAAGCTGCAGCACTCAAAGAGCAGCAGAGATAAGAGCATCTGTCAGATAAGAAGAGATAAGCATCTTGCTTTGAACCAACAGATAAACCTACAAGCTTGGAAGAATGTATTGCTGAAGCATCTGAGCCAGCCTGGCCTGGAGCCTGAGCACATGACGTCTACAGCAGAGCAGATGGGCTGTCCCACACTGTCCCCCGCAGATGACCCACACGTGCCATCTTCCCTCCTCCTGCACCTCCATTCCCAGCCCATGCCCTTGGTGGGGTGGGGTGCACAGCTCTGAGCACGACAAGAGGGTCACAGCTCTCCCCAGTTGTCCCATCCTGTCCGTCCTCTGGCTGTCAGCTCCCTCCTCTCTCCCATTGTGTGCTTGGTATGCAAAAGGCAAAAATCATATTTAGGAGAAAAACTACAGTGAGATATCATCGGTGTCCTTCTCTGTTTGGAGCTGCTCATCCTGGGACCTTATCAACCAGAGGAAGCACTAATCCTGCAGCAGAGAGCTCTGCCACCTTCCTCCATCTCCTTTTGAAAGCTGCTAGGGAGAAAAAAAAAACCACATAAAAATCCTTCCTTTTGCCCTGCAGGGCAGCAGAGGGGGAGCTTGGTGCATCTGGGGCAAGGCTGCTGAGACCCCAGGCAAGCCATGGGGATGCAGCATGTCCAGAGCTGGGGGAACCCCAACTCCTTGTGCCCCTGTGCCCTCCAGAGCTGCCGGCCACCGCCTGCGCAGGGGCTTCTCCAGCTGACGGGGGGTTCTGTGCCAAGGCACGTTTGCAGGGCTTGGTCCTGCTGTACAAATGAGCAAATAAAATGAACATTAACAACTGCAGTGCAGTTATGGCAGTTTCCTGTCCCAGGTAACGACTGTGCTGTGAGTACAGACGTGGTTCTTGGCTGTGTTTGTACAAAGGTGAGTGGCACCGTGCGGGCAGAAATTATTGCTGGGACATAAAAATGTCTTCAGCTATTAAAGCAGTGGCATTTCTAATTTGGATTGCCATTCTGCCCAGGCCAGAGGGAAGGCCTTGGGGTTTAGCACCACCAGCTCCCTCTCATCCGGGGGTTCAGCCCTTGGCCCCAGGGATGCTGATTCCTGAGCACACAAACCCGCTGGCGGAGCCTGGAACAGATTTGCTGACTCTGGGAGCGTTTTGTGTCGATGTTTCAGCTCTGTTCATTAACGAGGAAAGAANCCCCCCCCCCCCCCCCCAATTTCCAGGCCAGGTGTAGACATGATTTATTGCATTGTTTAGTCATTATTCTCAGTTACCCAATTATGTTTTTTAAAGTTAAAAATGCAAGGACTTTGTTGTGGCTGCATCTGGGGATTCTGCAGCATCTGGAAGATGGTAAGGAAAAAAAACAGAGGAAACCAAGAACAACAACACCAGCAGCTTCTCGTGTGCTACCTTTCAGCGTACGTCCCCGCTGGATCGTAGCTGGGATGGGTGCTCCCCTTGCCTTGACCCCCTGTGTTCCCTGGCAGTGCCCAGAGCCTGGGCTGGCAGCAGCCTGCAGCAGGGCAGCACCAATCTGAGGCATTTGGTACTACTTAGCAAAAAGCTTTTGTTATTACATAAAGCCAAAAGAATCACCAGGGAGATTTCAGCACAAGACAGATCACACTTCAGCTCTGCTGGCTCTAACACTTCCCAGCACGAACTTTTCTGCCATAGTGGGTCATAGACTCCGAGTTTTGCCTGCAAGGGTGGCTTTACTTTGGGATGGTTGAGCCTCCAGCTTCCCATTTACAGAGCGTAGCCTTAGAGCAACCAGTTCCCAAGGGAGGATGACCTTGGAAAGCCATGTTGTAAGCTCAGCCCTTGGGCAGTGGACTCCTGGCAGACTCAGATGTCCATAACCTCAGGACAGCATCCTTCCCCCAGGTTACTCCACTGGTGGTTGAAATCAGGTCTCAGAGTTTTACAGGGCTGGGGCTGGAAGAGGTTAGCAGTCTCTCCTGTGTGTAGGATGGGCAGCAGCGAAGCACCCAGTTGCTCTACAAGCCTGTTCCCTTGTGTGTGTGGATGACAGAGCTCCATCACAGAGCCCATCATGCTGACATGAACTCCTGGGCTGAAATCTTCCTCTGAGCTCCTGCCTGAGGGCCTCTTTTCCCAAAGATTTCTAAACTCCAAAGCTAAAGCAGCTGCTAGGTCCATGTTTCTCTAGAGAGGGAATTGCAGCCAGATTCCAAGGCTTGCACGTCCTGGTCCCAGGCTAAAGCCACAGGTATCCCCCTGCCTCCCGCCTGAGCTGCACCTTGGGGCTTCTCACCCCTCTGTGCAGAATGTGCCCGGACAACCACCTCTGTGGGCTCACTGAGAAAGGTTTTGTTTTCTCCCATGGTAAAAGCACTGGGAGCTCTGGTTCTGCTCACTTGGAAAGTGCAGTTACAGAACAGATTAAGACAGACCTCTAAAGTCTGTCCAGCTGGGAAAAAATCTCTGGTTGCCCAACTAGCAAAGGAAAGGATGTTGATACTTAGAGCTATAATTCATATTTAAAGCCCAGCAGAGAAAGGAACAAATAAAGATGTTTCAAGTGTGCACCATGGGGCAGAGGCTGACACCAGCATTTCAGAGGTACCCGAAGGTCCTGGACCAGCATCTCGGCCCCGTGGAGCATCATCCTACTCTCCCACAGACCCCTTGGGCACAGAGCAGAGGATGAGACAAGCTGCCCTGGCCAAGCAGATGCAGAGCAGAAGAGCTGCCCG
Organism: Urocolius indicus; assembly: GCA_013401255.1. Lineage (NCBI taxonomy): Eukaryota > Metazoa > Chordata > Aves > Coliiformes > Coliidae > Urocolius > Urocolius indicus. The sequence goes on along the minus strand of WBNH01009949.1, from coordinate 334,594 downwards.
GAGCTGCCCGTGCCGCTGCCTGTCTGCCCGGCTCTGCCTGCTTCAGCCTGCACTGCTGCCTGCCCAGACCGATGAGGAGGGGATCTCCGTGTCCTGCTTTTAAAAACAAGGGAATTAATTAAAGATGCACAGGTGATGCTGGGATGGTCTGGAGGGGAGGATGATGGAACTGACCTGCTCCTGTTGACCTTTTTTCCTCTAACGTGCCCACATGCAGGATGCTGTACTCTTGCTCCTTGGGCATTCCTTGGGCACAGGATTATTTGTGCCTGTTTGCACAGACTCCTCTCTGCCTGTCTCCATGTCAGCTCCCAGTGCATGCTGGAGCTCATCAGCTCTTCTCTGTGCTTTTATCTTCTCAGCCCAGTCCTTACCTGCCTCCTTTTCTGCTTCCCCCCACTAGGCTGCCCCTCACGGTGATGGCAAGTGCTCAGAGGGTTGCAAGGGCAGCAGGAGCCCTGGTTGGCTTCCAACGCCTCTGCCACACTGCCATGTTAGTCAGTGTCTAGGTGCACAGTGCTTTCCATGCCAGCAATCAGGTGAAAACCCAGCTGCTGCTGACACAGGAGAGCTTCACAGGGCTCCTGGTCAGCGTGGGGCTCAGTTAACCAGCATCTTAGGTGGGCACCGGTGAGGTAGCAGGGGAATGTGGCGTTTATCCAGTTCTACGCCTCTCTCAGCTCTCAGCACGCTCTGCTTCCCCTGTCATCGCCCTAGCGAGCTGAAAATGTCACCCCTGCCACTGAAAACACGTGTGTCTGCAGAGCCAAATGAAGCACCTAATTAGGAGGGAAAAAAAATGTTTTTTTTTTCTCCCTGCCTAACCACATCATACCCCCAGAAGCCAGCAATTGATCAGCTCTGTCGATACGTGCAGAGCCCAGCGGCTTGGTTCACAGCCTCCTTACAATTGTAAATGGGCTAAAACTAAATAAAAGGACCCTAAATCATCTAAATTAAAGCTCTGAGGACAGAGCAATGCCACAGTCTCACAGCAAACAATCATAATACCATATTCCAGCCCTGATGCTGAATTTCGGCAGGGACCTATTTCTCTTGGGTTAGCTGGGAAGGGAGCGGGTTTGGGGAGCTGCACAAATCTCCTTGAACGTTGCACCCTGGCAGCTTAACAACAGGGGCTGGTGGCAGCCCGAGTTGGGTTCTATGCCGTCCTTGACACACTCTCAGGAATCTTCTGGCCTTGTCTCATGTGGGGAACTGCAACAAGACCCTTCCCTTGCCTGTACTCACCTACCAGTAGTGATTGCAATGGAGCTGAGCTTTTTCCTCATGGTACAGTGGACAGTGCTTGCTCTGCAGAAGGGTGAAATGCTCTTGCTGTCACCCACAATGACTGAAATGACCCTGTCCTGGGGAGGTGTGTGTGTGTGTGTCTGTCTGTCTGTGCTTTTGCTTTATGCATGGCTGCTCCTGCAAGATGAGCATTAGCTTTGAGCTTGTGTAAATAGGAGAGAAGCTGGTGATCACCAGATCATGTGTGGGAAGAAGAGAAATGGCAAAACAATGAACTCCACAGATGGTCCCTTGGAGATACAATTGTCAGAAGAACAATCTGCTCCATCGATCCACAGCCAGCAGCCTCCCTTTGTGGCTGCCATTTCCTTCCAGTGTCCCAGACCCATCCCTCCCCCAGCAGCAAGGTGAGAAATAAGTTCACCAGTGTCAAATCTAACTCTCCTTCAACGTATTTCAAATCCAGGAGCACTTCTTTCCCCCCTCTCTGAGGGATGAGCCATACCCACTTCTGAATGTTCGTGCAGATTTTGTGAATGGCAGCAGAAACTCTGACCCTCAACTGAAAATATTCCCACCTATGCAATCAATCCACAGCTCTCCCAAGGAACTGATGCAACCATTTCTTACTCATTCCCCAATTACCTTATTAATCCTGCAAGAGCTGGAAAGTCTGTCCTTTCAGGAACGTTGGCCAATCCCCATCCTGAGGGAAAGTCCTCAGGGGATTCTCAGTGTCAGGCATTTTCCCTCAGTTTGGTAATTCTCCACTAAATGGGGTTTGTTTCAGGAACAAAAATGTTCATTATGCTGATCACTCAGATGAGAGATAAAACACTACCTAGGAAACACAGCTTTGGTGGTGGCAGATCAGACGTTCGGGCTCCCGTTCCTGCAGAGAAGCAGGTGCTGGCGCAGGGTCTGTGCACATGTAACACACACGGAGGTGGCAACAGCCCTGAAAACAGTTCCTTCTGTCTTTGCCTAGCAAGATGCTTCTGCACCAAGTAGCAGATCAGAAACCAAACAAAAACTTAAAATACCTCTAATGTTGACTGGGTATTTTTGTTAATTTGTAATAAAGGGTTTGGTTTCTTGGGAACCAAGCCATTGGCTGTGAGGAGCTGCAGGGAGATGCGCTTGTCTGGGAGGTCTCCTGGCCGGGAAGAGCCTCTGCGGGCAGGCAGGGGAGGGTGCAGGGGGACAAGGGTTTTGCTGTTACCCAAGAACATCTGATGGCATGAAATGAGAAAAGAGAGGGGTTGCTCAAGGGGTTTGGAGAGGGGTGGTGAAATTAAATCCAGTAAAAGCAAATTAGAAATGAATGTCAGCGGAAAAAAATAATCCTTCCGATGACTCTTGTTGAACTGGAATCAATTCCCAAGTGAACTGGAGCCTGACTGTGCCAGGGGGTGCCTTGGACAATGGGGAACAATTGAAGAGTGGCTTCAGGCTTGCCTGGTCTGAGCCAGGAAACCTTGTGCTGTTTGCAATGGACAGATCTCTTGAGGGAGAGGGTGCGATGGTTTGGGTGCCCTGGGAATGGCTCTGCTTGACTTGGTTTGGCTCACTGCAGCCCAGGGCTGCTCAGCAGCAGCAGGACACATCTCTCGTACGTAAGATGCTGAAGCTGCTGGGGAGGCAGCCCTGGCATGCAGCCACAGCCCAGAGTCCAGCTAAACCTCCTCATATCCCAGTGTCTCCAAGGCACCTCTGCTTGGGGTTTCAGGCTTCCAACCACCACAGCTATGACCCAGCCAGGGAGGACAGGGCTCACTCCCTGACTGTGGTAACGCAGCAGCTTTGTGGTGGGGGTGGCACAAGGCAGCTTTTCCATGGAGCAGTGAACAGACAGATGTGTCAAGGATGTGGTTTGCCCTGTTTTCCTTTTTTTTTTTTTTACTGCTCCGATAGATTTTTAAAGCCTCTTCCCTGTGCAGCACAAATGCATCAGAGCAGCTCCAGGAGGTAGCCAAGGCTGGTGACTGCCCTGGGGCTGAGGCAGGCTCTGCCTGCATCCACCCAGACGGAGCACAGAAAGCCAGGGACTTCTCCAGCTTCCCTTTGGCTTGTTTCCCCCACTCCTTCTCATTTCGAGGAAAAAGAGGCGGGAGAAAGGAGGAATGATTTCAAAAAGCAGACGAGGAAATGAGGTGGCAGGAAAATAGAAGCCAGTCACTTGTTAAGAAAAGTCCAAAATAAATGGGATGCCATCCAAACTCTTCAAACCAGAAATGTGACCTAATTTTCCTTTGCAGGGACGTGCAGGCTGCCTCCCTCAGCAAGACCAAGAGCTCCCTGTTCAGCAGCGATCACTGGCCTGGGGATCCCTGGCTACTGCCAGCCTGATTCTGCACCCTGGAGCACCCAGCAGCTGTCTGCATGGGTGAACCTGCAGCAGAGCAGCCCCTGATGCCCGGGGAGAGCACAGACAAAAATGCCACCAGGGCAGAAAACTGAAGAAAAATCACTAAAAAGAAAAATGAACTTTGCTGAGTCCCTTCGTGGCAAATGCAGGAGCAGCCTTGAGTCACAGGTAGAATGATTTGGGACGTTGACTCTGCTGTTGGGTGGTAGAGAGAGGGCAGAGAGGAAGCGATTTCCCTGGCACTGCTTGTTCTTGGCACCCCAACATGGGGCTGCCAGGGCCCACGCTGCCAGCCGGAGAGGGGGGTGGGATGTGGAGGGCTCCCACCCCTCGGTGCTGACAGGCAGCGTGCGGAAGGGCTGCGCTTTGTTTTGCTTAAGAACAAGAACTGCAAATAGTAATTGTGTGGCATTGTGCAAACAGCAGAACAAACAAAATCCCCAACTTGATAGGAGTAGGGGTTGTTGTAACTGGGGAAAAAAAAATGATCAAAAACATGTCACACAGGAAAAAGGGTTTCCATTCACAAAGAAATCATTATGGTTAATTTAATTCATTGTAGCATTTAATATAGAAAAGCTTTTCTACAGAGACTGGGAAAAAAGCCAACATTTATATATAAATGGGTTTTATTTTAAAAGCTAATGCAGTGGGCAGGATGCTTCAGGGTTATTTTCTCTCCCTCTTTCTTTCAGTGCATATGTAAAGCTGGTATTGTATCCAAAAAACAAGGAATTTGCTGCTATCTAAAGTTTACAAATTGCTTTTTTTCAACAGCACAATTTCATATTCCTTAGAAATGTAAATGATGGGGTTTTTATCTCCTCTCTTTCCTTTCTTTCTGTTTTTTTTTTAAGTTACTTATATTAGTATCCGAGGCACTGGTTTGCAGAATGGGCTTTAAATACCCTCAAGGTGTAATCAGCGCAGACATCGACTGCTGCTGGGCAGCCCCAGCCCATGGGAAAGGAGAAGGTTCAGCAGGGGCCGGAGCATGCTTCGGGCACTCGCCATCAGAGTTGTAGCAAGAATCACTGTATCACAGAACGGTAGGGGTTGGAAGGGACCTCTAAGGATCATCTAGTCCAACCCCCCTGCTCAAGCATGTCCGCCTTGATCAGGTGGCTCAGGAATGCACCGGATCACTAAGGAGCTCAAGGGACGTCGCATTTGTGCAAGGGACAGATGGCTGGTGAATAACTGATCTGATCAAATACCTTCAGCCATAAGAGATGGAAACATACGGTACTGTCTGTGTGTGCCTTCCAGTGCATTGAACAGGCAGATCCCTCCAGTTCTGGCAGTGCCTCGGTACAGGCTCGGGATGCTCATGTGAGCAGCACCCTTGGTTCGAACACAGAGAGCAGAAAGTGCCAGGAACTAGGGTCAGGTCATGCTGGTTTCACCCATCCAACATGTAGGTTTTATCCCACCTGCCCTGCTGTCCCCACGCTGCCTCCGAGGCTCCATGAGCCAGCAGCTCTCACACTGCAGGGACGAAGCCCTCCTGCGTACACTCAGCTCTGTGCTGTGTTTCCTAGCTTTCCCAGTTTCTACTCAGATTTTCCCTTGCTGCCATTTCAGCCCGTTATTTTCAGCTCCATAATGGTTAGTACCGTTTACTCCCTCTCTTTTCCAGCCTCTTTTTATGTATCTGAAGTGCATCATCCCCATCTCTGCTCAGGTGTACCTTCTCTAGAGTAAATAACTGAAATCTTTCAACACAGGTCATGTTTCTGAGACCTGCTGATGACTCCTCCTGCTCTCTCCTTGATGCTACCTGCATCTTCCTCCCCCCAGCAGGCGACAGGCACAGCAGTCAACTCATCCACAGGATCACAGAATCCTGGAATGGTGGGGGTGGGAAGAGACCTCCAGAGCTCCTCCAGCCCAATCCCCTGCTAAAGCAGGTTTCCCTCAATCAGGGGGCGTGTCCAGGTGGGTTTGGAAATCTGAGAAGGAGCCTCCACACTTTCCCTGGGCAGCCTGGGCTAGGGCTCCCTCACCTCAGCACCAAAGGAATTTCTCCTGGTGTTCAAGTGGAACTTTTGTTCCAGCTGATGTCTATCACCCCTTGTCCTGGCACTGGGTGCTACAGAACAAAGTGTCACTCCATCCCCCCGACATCCACCCTTTAGGTACTTATAAGTGTTGCTGAGGTTCCCCTGAGCTCAGCCTTCTCTTCTCCAGGCTGAACAGCCCCAGGTCTCACAACCTTTCCTTGCAAGAAAGATGTTCCAGTCCTCTGATAATCTTTGTAGCCCTTAAAGATCCTCATCACCTTTGCATCTCCTGCCAGGGCAGGATCCCAGGTCTTTATTTTCTTTCCTTTCCTCTAAGATATTCCTTTAGGGGATGCCAAACTACTCACAAATATCAACAAAGGCAGCCACATCACATCTGTGGAGCAGGGAAAATTATCCCACCGAGGAAGTGGCTCAGCAGAAAACCGAACACCAGCAAGGTGAAACAACTTGACCAAGGTCACCTGGAAGTGGGGAATGCCAGCCAGTGCGCTCCTAAAAAAACCCCACGCTTTGATATATGCTTCTAATCATCTCTGAGCAGAAATAGCTATTTCCTTTGTAAAATGCCAACTGCTATTAAATCCCTCCCTGGACTTCTTAGCCCTGAAATTGCATATTTTACCCTCTACTGGTGCTTGGGGTTTTGTTCTGGTTGTATCAGCTGGCAAGACGACTCTCCTCATTTGGAAGCATTTGCATAAAGCCACTGTTGATTGCTGATGAGTTTAGTCTCTGCTGCAACTCCGACTGGAGCACCTGCTCTTCAGGCCTGGGCTCGTTGCGGCTGCAGTCGGAGGCAGCGTGGCCATTAACTTCAAAGCAGGCGGGACAGGCCCCTCTCCAAAGGGAATGAGCTGGCAGGTTTGGAAAGCACGCTGCAACCGCTACGTCTTTACCTCCATCCCTGATTTATTGCCCTCAGTGTCTGCAACTGCTCAGGACCAGAGTTCCTGTTCAGACCGATACTTTTCTATGCCAGTAGCTTTGGCTTTTCAGCAAGAAAGCTTTCTCACTGGATTATGCAAATACACGGCACGTTGTCATTCTCTGTTTGCGTTAAGTTCACCTACCCTCTGGTTTGATTAATACGCCGTCTCCTCCACATGCTTGCTCTAATATGTTTGTTTTAGGGATGGGCGAGCGAGCTGGGAATAAGAAAAATGAAATTGAACCTTCACCCAAAAATTGAAGTGGGTGGTTTGGAGAAAAAAAAAACAAAAACACAACCCACAACAGAATGAATGAGTCTTTGAACCAGGCGAATAGTTCCCTTGTTGGTGCAGCAGAGACAGTCTGGGCCCCAAAATGATGAAATACCGTGTCCTTCTCTGTTTCCAGAAGTGCTCCATCTGGCTCCCAGTCCCAGGCCAGTCTCTTGCAGTGGGATGGATGTTGGCATGGGGGGTGGAACTGTCCCTGGATGCTGCAACTGCTTTGAGCTCAATGTGCTGCAGACCCATGCTGCGGGATGGGCAGCTCGGGATGCTGCCTAGCACGGGGCTCTGGTTTCCCCAAGCAAAGGCAGGCAGGCCCTGGAAGGAGGCAGTGGGGCTTCACCATGAGATGCAAAAGGCCTTGTCCCAGCCAAGGCTGAGCAGGGAGCCCATGGCACAGGCCAGCACCATCCCGAGCACTGCTGGGCACTGCTGGAGGGGGAACACTGGGGGTGACTGTGCCGTGGGTGCCTGACAGCTTGCCCAATCACTGGTCACATCTCCCACTCTAAATTGTGCTGTGATTCGTTTGGAAGAACCTGTCAGAGGCTGGCAGGTTTCCCACTGCTGATGAAAGGAGCTGAGGATGTCTGAGAGCTTCACAAGGTGATACAGCCATTAAGGCATCACGACAGACTCAGCACAGAGGCACTAACAGCACGTGGAGATTGGCAGCTCTGGTGCCTGGAACTAAACAAGAGATGCAAAATAAATGGTGGGGTGTGTGCGAGCACGCTCGAGTGTGTGTGTGTGTGTGTGTGTGTGTGTGTGTGCGCGTGCTGGGGAGCAGCCTCCCTTCTCCTCTCACTTTTCCTGACAGCTCTGAACCTGAAGCAAAATGTAAGCAAACAGAGAGGGTGTAAAGCCTTCGTTTGTGGTCCGTTCATGAATTATAAAGGGCCATTCACAGACATGCTTTTATTCTCTTTAGAATGAATTTTGCTCTGTGGGAGGGTGCGCTGAGGGCTGCAGGGGAAGAAGCCCTTTGGTTACCCTCCATGCAGGTACAGCCAGGTGAAAGGGCTGCAAACTCCCCTCCACAGCAGCCACCTCCCAGCACCTGGTTGTGCCTTGAGCCCTGGGCTTTTTGGCACAGTTCAGGGTGCAGGGGTGCAGTACAAGCAATCTCCTCCCAGCCAACATGATCAGCAGCAGTGACCTGAGCACCGGCTCAGGAGCTTTGTCACATTATGAATGGGGCACGTGAGGTCCCCAGCCTCCCACTGCTCTCTGTGCCAGTGAAATGGAGGCTCCCACCACGCTCTTGTCTTGCTGTAAATGGCAGCTTCAAAACCCAGAGGATGGAGCGAAGCCCACAGCACTTTGCTCTGCCGTGAAGAGTCCTCTGTTGTGCCACAGAGCAGAGCTTTGCTCCCTGGGCATCACCATCATGGCTGAGGAGGTGTGAGGTCCCCAAGGAGGTTGTGCAGAGCACCCTGGCCCTGGAGGAGTCAGCAAGAGAGAGGGGCAAACAAAATGGCTGGAGATTTGGGGGAAATCCAGTGTTGCCGATCTCCAGCATCCCCAGTGAAGCCACTATGACAGTGGCTTGGCAATTAGGTTGCTATTGTTTGTTTTAGGAAATAAATGAATCCCTCCTCTTTGCATTATGGCTTTCCAGCCTGTAGAGAGGACACACATTCTGGCTTTTATCTCTAGTTTCACAGTCTAAACGCTTCCCAGGGGTGGAAAGGAAGAAGCAGAGCCCATCTGCTCATCTTCTCCTGGGGAGTAAGGCAGCTCAGAAAAGCACCAGGAATCCTGAGCATCAAACTCACCTTCCTGCCCAGGCCCACCCCAAGGCCATGCAGAGCAGCTCTGTCCTTGGCTCCAGGTCCCTGTCACGCCTGTCACCACACAATAGGTGATGGGCAGTGCCTGTGAGGAGCAGGCACACAAAGGGGACCAAGACTTCACGTGGCTTTTCTACCTCAACACCTCACTGTGGGTGACGTTTGCCTTTGGAGCTGCTCAGCCTTATTCACTTCAGCAAAGCCTTTGCTTAAGCAGAATCTGGCACTGGTGAACTTCCTAGGTATTGTTAAAAAAAGCAGGTCCTTTGTCTGCCTTTTAATTTCATTGAGTGCTCCCTTGTTGTGGCATTAGATGACAAGTGAGGTGAGACCCGGCTGACGTCCTTTGCCTCATTTATCTTTTATACCTGCAGCACACAGGCTCTTGAGCCTCTCTCTCTTTGGGAGGTCTCTGTGTTTAAGCTCTGCTGCTGTGGCTTCTGTGCCTCTGTGACCCCCAGCTTGTGCCATGAGCTGCCAGGCTTGGGGGAGCCCATGGCACCGCAGACTAAGAAATTAAAAGACACGAGGCTGGGGTGTCCTGCAGCAGCCTGGAAAGCCAGCTCCAGGCTGAGAGCTCCTGAAGAGCTCATCTGGGTGGCTCCTGGGAGACAGTGGGAAGGAATCACAGCTCCACAAAACAACCCAACCTGTTGCTGTCACGAGACTTTCACTGGTCACATGAATTAGGAATGCAGATCCTAGTTGTTGCAGAGGGAACTGAATAAAAGTCTGCTCCTTGCCGTGTGCAGCATTGTGCTGGCAGCACCCAGTACTGGATCTGGAGCATCCCTCAGCTCACCCAGGCTCAGGAGATGTGCGCAGCTGTGTCTGCTTTTGCCAGGGACCCACTCTGAGGCACAACAGCCTCATGCTCTGATTACACTGTTTGAAACACAGTTTCATGAGCTTTGAGTAAGTGAAGACAGCAGGAAACATAGGGCAAGATGGTGGGAGCAATGCAGGGAGATGAGCACAGGACTCGTAGGCAGGAAAGGGGAAAGAAAAAAAAGTCTCCCATCCCTGTCTCCCCACAGTCAGGGCTGGCTCTGCTTTCCCTGACCTGTACTGAGGCAGCCAAGAACGGGGCAATTACAGGGCTGAAGTACCACACCACTCCAAAGAGAAGCATTAGTTCAACGTTCCTGGCCTCTACCCTCCAGCCTTAATTAATAAACTCAAAGGAAATTAAACCACAACAAGAAAAAAAAAAAAAGTATCAAAACAACAAACCAAACAGAACCAACCCAAAGTGCATCACGTGAGGCACAGAGGGGGAGAGCAGGCACCGGCAGCCCAGCGAGACCATCAGAGGTAATTGCAGTCACAGGGCGAGAGGCTAAAACAGCATGAAATGAATCAGTTTAACAGATATTAAACTTGCAAGCCCCGGGCGACAGGACGCCATTCAGTTTATTTGCATTAATCAGGTCAGGAGAGTAACCTTGGTTTTTTTTTTTTCTTCCAGGAGATATCATCAGCCTTTATTTGTTTCTCACGTGAAAATATCACAACGGATAAACACAACTTGGAGAGAGCTGCAGAGCCTGTGCTGCACCTCGCCTGTGCTGGGAAGACCAGCTCAGCCACTGCCTAACTCTGCTGTGGCTTGCTGGAGCCCTGGGCATGGTCTGGCATGGACTCAGGAAGGAGGGTTGGCAACACTCCATTCCCTGGTAGACACCAAATGACTGTATTGTGGCAGAACCTTTTATAAAACCACAGGAGACCGTAACTTTGAGTTGGAGTGAGTAAGCAGCCCCTACACCTGCAGAGAAACACCATCTCGGCTGGTGATGCCTCTCAGGTCCTGCTCACTGCGGCAGGGCAGGAGTTGATGTGAGGGGACAAGTACCCTGGCAGCTCCCTGGGGTATCTGAGGCTGCCCAGAAGCTCACAGGCAGAGCATTGCCCTCTGCCAGGCTGCATTTGCAAGAGAAATCCCTCCATCTCTCTTCTGCCTCCTCAAGCTGAGGTTTCTGTTTACAGGACAGATCTCCTCTGACCCTGCTGGCAGGTGTGTGGGTACCCCCGGGGCTGTCAGGATGTGGCCTGTGCACATGAACATGGTACACACCCCCTTTCCCCAGCTCCTCCAGACTGATGCTTCACTCTTGCACTTAGTTTTCCAGTGGCTGGCAGGCACTTTGGCTCTGTCTGTCTCCCACATACGTGTTTTGATCCAGAAGCACACAGTCTGTCTTACATGAGCACGCACGTGTGTGCATGTGCTGCCTGGGCTTGCAGGAGAATTATACTTGATAGTATCTGAGCTGCTTCAGCTCTTCTCAGGAGTACACTGAGAGTAAATTTAGCTCTCTGTGTGTGTACATGTGTCAGAGAGACAGACAGCATGCGATGGTGTGTGCCTCCGTGCTTATACACACTGCTTCATAAGCTGATGTGAAGTTGACATCTACCCTGAGGGGTGTATTTGAAGAAATAAGAATATCATTTTCCAAGTGATACGGATTTGAGAGTCCTGAAGAGGAGCTGAGGGCTCTGGCACACGGAACAAAGGCAAAGGGAACTCCAGCGTGGGAAGATGTTCCGTAGGGTGCTGGCGTGGAGGATGGACTCGTCACACGTCATATGAAAGGCCTCTTCTGTGCAGCCTTTGAAATGTCTGAGCCATGTGCTGCCAGCCCTGTGGCTCTGCCACTCACAGGTGGAAATGGGGCCCCTGGGCTTGCTTTGGGGTCTGGCAGCCCTTTTTTGTGGGAGTTGTGCTATCCACCCCCAGCCCTTCTCTGAACAAAGCATTTCTCAGATGCTGCTGTTGCGCTTTTTTGCACCTTTGCACGACCCACAGTGACTGTCCCAGCCCGTGACCAGCAGGATACTGCTGGATGCTGTTGAGGAGTGAAGTGGTGATGGGATAAAGAGCCCCCTGGACAGCATGGGACCCCTCTTACCATGGAGCTCATCCAGCATCCAGATGCTACATCCCCAGCCTGACCACCAACACTGGCAAGGGTGAGTCTACCTGCAGCTTGCTTCCAGGCTGAGGTACTGGAGAGGAAGGCAGGGCTCCTGTGTGACCAGGGAACAGCTCTTTCCACCCACTTCACACACCTCTGTTCTCATCAGGAGGCTGAGGATGCTGTGGGGAGGAGGGAGTGCTGGATCTGCCATCTCAGCGCCTGCAGCCCAGCAGCTGCCTTCTCGCACTGCTGCCAGCTGCTGAGCTCCCTGCCACAGTGCTCTGTCTCCAAACAAGGCATTAGAACACATCTCGTTTAGGCACTCTAGAATAATCTACTTGGCTTCTGCACATCAATACATCCTGCATTAGGTTCCACACTCATTTTTATTATTTTACAACATTTTGACTGCCAGTCCCTTACTCCAGGCTCCGAACTCCAGTTTTCAGCCTGGACTCCCATGAAAAGGCAGCTTGGGCAATCACTCTCTCTGCCATGATGTCATCCACTGCCTCCCACCCTGTTCTGTTTCTCAGCAATTTGGGAAGGTATTGGCCAATCTCAAAGAAAAATAAAAAGATTAAAAAAAAAGTGATGTCAGCACCCAAAACTGCAGGAAATCAGCCTTTGTGTGTTCCCAGGGACATACAGGTTTCCTTCGTGTGTCGAGTGCACCTTTGCAAGCAGTGGGAACCCAAATGTGCCTTGGCAGCAAGGCTGGAGGGTACCAGACCTGCAATTATCAGGGTTTCTGGTGCTTTATACAGAATTAAGATGACACCCAGCTGGTGATGTGATCTGCACCCAGCTGGCGATGTGATCTGCACATCCCAGGTCAGGCTGCAGGAGCTGCAGGGTCTCCCAGCTCACACAGGTTTGACTCTACAGGTTTCTCTCTACAGGAAGGACCTGTAACCATTGATTTCAGTGGGACTCAGAGAGATGTCTCCCAGGCAGTCTGGGAGAAGGTGAAGGAAAACCGAGCCTGTGCCCATCCTCTCCTGCTGCCCTTCCCTCTGGCTTTGCAGACCTTTCTTAACTTGATGCTCTTCGTCTTCCTGGCAGTGCTGCAGCCTCTCTTTATCTCCACCTCTCTCCCCACTGCTAAACAGTATCCCAGCCTCGCTGAGCCTTGGTCCCGGCCACTGCCCAAGGCTGAGGTGCTGACCTGATGGCAGGGGCTGTGCCTGTGTGGCTGCAGCTGCTCTGCCTCCCCACCCTCACAGGCTCACACCAGGGCATGTTGGTTTCGTGCCCAGACTCTTCACACCAGCGTGCTCATAGTGATGAGCAGAGGAAAAGAGGAACTAGTGCAGCCACCCCGGGCCTGAATATCAAAGGGAAAACGGTGGTTTGAACCAGATCCATGACAACAAAGCCTAGGAAGCGGCCAGAAAAGCAAGTCGAGACCTTGATGCTGACTTTTCAAGGTCTGGGAGCTACTGTAGGTCAGAACTAGCAGGGAAAACGAGAAGCAGAGCTGTGCTTGCCCAGAGCTCACTGGTGTTCATGTCTGGAGATTATGTTCAGCTCGAGCCTGGCTGTTGGCAGAAGCCGCCTGGTCCAGCACGCAATGCTTGAGGAAGCCCGTGTCCGTGCTGCAGAGCCCCATGAGGGAGTGAGCTGGGTCTGCACACAGGGGCGGGTGGGACAATATTATCCAGCTGCTAGAACTCGATGGAGGACTTGAACTCTCTCCTTTCAAGCTGCTAAATAAATCAAAGAGGAGGGCTGGCAGGGGGAGAGGGGCATGCCGGGTAAGGGCTGGCTGTCTCTGCTCTGGCCCGGCAGATTGCTGCCTGCTGCAGAGACGAAAGCCATCTTCCAGCCTGTGATTTAACATTCCAAGGGAGCAGATTAATGCCTGCAAACTTCTCAGTGGAAGCATTCAAACGCTAATTGGTAGTTGCAAGTAATTAAAGTAATTTACTCAGATTATAAAGAAATTTCTTAACAGTGATTAAGCAACTCTGGGACGTGTGTAGTTGTTTGTAATCACTCCCCCAGGGGGATTAAAGCTCTTGGCTGCATGTAATATGTCTTGTAACACCCTATGGGTCCTGTTGGCTCATGATAGCAGAGAACAGCTTGTTGGAAGAGATATAAATCAGGTCTGCACGCACATAAAGCACATCACATAGGGAACAGCTCTCCTTCATGGTCCAGGCCTGGGGAGCACAAGCTCCATGGTGAAGGCAGACATCCCATTAGCTGGGTCTTGCTCTGCAGACAGACCCTGTATCATCCAGCCATGATCATTAATGAAGGAAAAGGCAGAATGAGGGGCAGGGCTGGAGGCAACACAGCTCTCAGTGCGGGGACAGGCTCATGGGATAACTGTGGTCACCTCTGCTCCCTCATTTCCATGTGCTAACCCATAAAGTAGGAATAAATCCAACAAACCAGTTGGTTTGGTGCTCCAAAAGTAATGGAGGAAAAGTGCCAGATAGCTGTTAAATTGATACTTAGCAGATTATACCCAGCCAGTACTAATCAGCAGATTATCGCTTAGATTATTTCATGACCTTGTTATCCTGGCCAAGCCTCGAGACCTTGCTCAGCCTGGATTTAGGCCCAGGGAGACAATTCCTGTTTTGAGGGATGGGGAGAAGGAAGCCCACATAGCTCATCTGTGACATAAGGATTTTTCTTGCTTACATTCTGCTCTCTAGTTAAGATGTTATGTGGTGATATATTCCCTTTCCAGCCCAGGGACGTGCACACATGGCTTAGCGAGAGTCAGCAGAGTCACGTCACAGATAAGCATCCCAGGTCTGATGTACTTCCCACTGACTGGAAGGCACCTTTGATGTTAGATGGGAATATCTGGAGGAGCCAAGGCTCCTGAGTATTGCCAGGACCCCCATTGTGCTGTTCTACTGCCTCTGGAAAGGCTGGTTGCCACCTTGGCCTTGTCCATCAGATGGAGCAGAGGGTTCCCACCATGGGAGCAGCCGTGGGCCAGGGCTGTGCCTCGCAGGGCTCTGCCAACCTGAGCGAGGCACTTTTAGAACACACGTCCAGGGAATCAGGCAACAACTAGGAAAACACTCTCCTTGTGTTGCAACCTTCTCCCCTCACAACCTGACAGCTCAGGTCTGACTGTTCCTCCTCATTACCAGGATTTATTTTTAGAGTCTTTTTTTTTCCTATGTTGGGAATAAAAGATTGTAAATATTGCATGAATGCTGACTGCAGAAGGATGCAAGCTTACCTGTGCAAACAAGTGTTGAGCAAACCAGGAGCTCATCTCCAGCAATTACTTTGTCATATCATCTTGGTATTTGCTTTCTGCAATTTTTTTTTGAGGGCCAAATGAAAACAACAGTTCAATTATTTTGGGGTTTTTGGTGTTTTTTTTTTTTGTTTGTTTTCCTCTCTAAAAAAGCCCCAGAGAAGGGACAGAGCAAATTCCCCTGGTGTGTGTGGGCTTGCCTGGGGCACGTGCCTGCGAGGAAGCCGTTGTTCTGCCAGCTCCAGCTCTGCCAAAGGACAGAAATACTCCGCGGGCTCCCGTGAGGCCGAGGGGCAAAGCACCAGTGCTGGCGTGCAGGGGCTGTGCTGTGGCTGCTCCTGCATTGTGCTGCATGGGACTTGCTTTCCAGCCTCAAACACATTGTTGTTTTTTTTTTCCCTGTGTTCTGTTTACTGTGCGTAGAAATCTGATTTTCCCTAATGGTCCTTTATAAATAGTTTCCACCCACCCTCTGCTTGAAAGCTTCTCTGACTCACATTGGAAATTAGGTTCTTCCCCTCCTCGCTATTGAGAACAATTATAGCTCTTTGTTCAACGGGAATTAAGAAGCATGAGGGCTGAATCCATCCACAGGAAAATTGTCACTCTCTTTTGTTTTCCGCCTGCAATAATTATCCTGCCAACCGCTCACTCTGACATCCTTAAACCCTCTGTGCCTCCACCAAGCACCCAGCACCCCTCCCAGCGCCAGCCTGCCCGCACGCTTTGTGCTGATTCATTTTTTATTGCCTTCTGTTAGCCACATCCTTGCTTTACCTTTTCTTCCCATTTCCCACTGAACTGCGGCTTCCCACTGCGAGACAGAGTCCCAGGCAGGCGGGACTGGATGGGGTAGGATGAGAGGAGGAGCAGCTGGTTCTTTGGCATGCACACAGGGCTTTGGGGATTTCCTTTGCCCACCAACACCACAGCTTTGGGACACCTCAGGAGATGCCCTGGGTAAGGTGCCAGGGCCCAGTGCTTTGTGGTGACAAGAAGAGAGCAAAGCAGAGCAAGGACAGAGGACAGCCAGGAGAGCCGGCTGGTGAGGGAACGCTCTTCTCCTTCTGTGAGTGTGCTCTGGAGTGAAAATCCCCATTTAAAAGAACACAACCAAATCCTGACCGATTCTAATTTTTTTTTTAAAGGATCCAAAATGACTAACCATTGACCCTTCCAGCCACAGACTCATTTTTCATTAAACCCTTCCTTGGATCTTATAAGCAGAGAGAGAGAGAACAAGCCGGCAAATGCACGAAAACATCCAAGAGTGCCCTGGGGCTATAATAACCGAGGTAGGAACATTTTAAATTATACCTTGGGTCAAAATGATTTTAGATTGATCAGAAACCAAAATTACCCCTGAGTTCCAGTTGATTGTCTGTGTCTTGAGTTCATCTGGAGGCTTCGTTTCCCCAGCAGCCCCCATTATCATTATTACGAGGAGTGTGTTTGCATTGACCCTGTTATTTTAAGCAGCAGAGGAGAAAAGAAAGAGCCTTTGAACCTCAAGAACCCACCAGTTGAAGGCCGTGCACTGGAAGTGTGCACTAATAGCTTCTACCCTCTAAGTAAGGGTGAGGTCCCTCATGGACCCCAGAGCAGAGCCTCTGATCCCCTAGGGACAGGAGCAAACCCTGGGGCTGCCCTGCTCCTCTCCAGAGCATCCCAGCAGAGCTCCTGTGGCATCCCTGTGCAAAGCAGGGAAAGTGTTGTGTTTTCGTTATCACAACAGGACTAACAGGACAAGGCAATTTAGTAGCTGTGAGCTGGAAAACAAAAGAGGCCATTACCTTGAAAAGCAGCTCCCAAACCTTCATCACTTTCTCACTCTCACCCTAAATGGCCACAGGTGGGTCCCTGTGCCCTTGGGGATAACCTGTGAAATCCTCACCAGGGGCTACAGCAGAGGCAGGCTGGGACACACACAGTTCCTCCTCTGTGTGTTGAAGTGTGTTAGCTAAACAAACAGATAAATAGTTTATCTTTTATGTGTGTTTATTTCATACAGACATAAATACACAGAAGTCTGTTGCATGTTGTAAGCCATTGCTGTGCACTGCAACTTGCTGTGTCTTGCTGCCCCTTTCCATAGACACAGATGCTGTTTGCTGAAGCTGAAAGGTGCTGCAGGGACCTGCTGCACTGACAGCTGTGCTCAGTGTTCCCCTCTGTGGGGATGGTACCCACTGCCCTCAGGCATGTGGCAGCTCAAGCTGGGCATGGAAAAGGACTCCCAGGACTGTGCTACAAGGTCCTGTCTAAGGTTTGTTACAATCTTCTAGTGCATAAAAACCGAAATACTACCATCTTGGTGGTCTGATGCACAAAACTTCAATTGTGTCATCTTGATATTGTCTTGACAATTAATCATTTGAACTAACTGGCAAGGTAAGAGCTTGTTGGGAGCAGATGGAATGAGTGATCAGCTTGAAACCTCACTGGGAAGGATTGTCAGCCCACAGCCATGCAGAGGATTTTCCTCTGGTAGTGTTCCACCAGCTGAAAGTTATCCCCACGAATGCCACAACATCTGATCAGGTGCAGCTCACCTTACCCCCTCCTCTGCTCCCACAGGAGCGTGGGCTCTTCCCAGCTGCTGTGACTAACCTTGTGGTGTTTTCTTTGGCTGCTCAGGGGACCACAAAGCAGGTCTGTTCCATGAGCCACGTGCTGGGAACTTCAGATGTGGAGCTTTTTGCAGAGCACGCAGCACTTGAGCATCTTCTGAGTGTGGAAGAGAGCTGCAGAGCCCTGCCTGACCCACTGGGCTCTTCCAGCTGCCTCGTCCTCTTTCCTCCCAGTCTCCTTTTTGCCTGGTGGGGTTTCATTTGGCTTTCTGCAGACCTGAGGGGAGAAGGAAGAAGGGAATGATAAAGATGCTGAATTTAAAGAAAGATTAAATTATCAAAGTTAAAAAAAAAAACCAACCTCAAGCTCTTCCTTCAAGGCAAGCATTAACTTTTATTGCTGAGTCCATCCTGGTGGAGCCTTGATCTGCTCCCTCCCTCCCCTGGGTCTGCACCTGTGTGAGGGCAGCAGCCGTACTCATGGATGAGGGAGATGCTTTCCCTTTCAGCCCATGTACCTCGACTCGGGGAGGCATATAATGAAGTTGCTCTGCTGCTGATGCCTCCCTGGGCTGTGACATGTTCAATACCATCACAAATTACTGCTTGGGTAATGCATGATTAATCCAGCACAAAGTACCTGCCAGCCAGCGGGGTGTGCAGACCAGCCTCACGACGAGCGGTTAGTGTGGGCACACTAACGAGGGGGGATGGCAGGGAATTGCTGGACCACTCTGGCAATGGGGCCACCACTCTCCCAGGGCAGAGGAAAGAGGTGCGTGGGGTGGGGAACTGGGGTATACAGGGTGCAGGGACAGGTTACCCAGGGCACAGGGCTCTCCTGCAGCATCTCTCCAGCAGTGCTGATTTCTGCTGAGCAAAGCCCTGAGAACTGCAGCAGAGACGTGGTGCTGGAAAGTGAGGTGGGCTCTGAGCCATAGGCCACACTATGCTTCTGCCTGGATATAAGCAGCCCCCCTGATGTTGCAGCTCTCAGCTTTCTGTGGGCTCAATTCCAGCGTCTGTTTCTGACAACTCTTTTGAGCCGGTGCCATGTCAGTCCTCGGCGAGGGCCGTCACTGCTGGGCTGCAGCTCTGGTTGCACTGAAGACATCAGATGATGCTTGTCACCAAAGACTCCCACTGTAGCAGATGCCAAACTGGCCAGGCAAGGGTTACCCATCTGCAATCACATTGCAAGGAAAATGTTGAAGATATTTCCCATCCTTGAGTGGGATGAAACAGTAAAAATCTCCACCAACTGCAAAGTTTGGACATAGCAATTCCCAAGCCGTTTCTTGGACCTGAAACAACTCTTTCTTCAACTCCTCAGCAGAAACCATCTCACTGAATTGTGAAGCTGTGCAGGAATGGCAGCCTTTTGCTCCTGTTTGGTTGCAACGTTCTGGATTTCCCTGACGTTTGTTGGTGTTGGCTCTTTATGTTCTTCTCCAGGACAGGTCTGTGAGACTCTGTAAATGAAAAGTTTCTTTTCCAGTGGTACAAAAGAGCACGGAAACTAAGTGGGAAAACTGCTGAAGCCAGTATGTTCTCCCAGACAGTTTTGGTTTTGATTAATCTTGTCCAAAAACTGAACAATTTGTTTCAATTCGTAGAGATGGGCAGTTCTGTGGGCAGGAGCAGGAAAGGTGAAGCTGGGCATCAGCCCCCAGCACTGCAGCATTGCTCAGTCCCAGGGGAAGCTGCTGGGGAGACTGTGGGGTGGAAAACCAACCCCTGTCCATAATGAGCAGGGCTCAGCCATCCAGTGCATCTCGTGCCATGGCTGATGAACCATCAGACTGCAACAACCTTTGGTTTGGACTGAGCTGCTTTGGATTTAAGCAAATGACCTTGAGGTGAAAGCTTCTGTATCCTATTACCAGTCCCAGCGATAGAGGACCAGGACATTTATTTGTGTTGAGACAGAAGAAAACATCCCATGGACCAGGGAGTCCACAAAGGGAGAGGAAAAAGTCTCTAGAAAAAGCAAACAAATTGTAGGTATGCTTGTGTTACATGAGTTTTAACTAAAGCCTCTCCTCTCTGCAGAGCAACAGCAAACGCAGTGGGAAATAAAAACAAAATTACCACTGCAAAGCCTATAATTGCATTTCAAAACCTACAGCCATTAATTCCCACGAGCACCGGGATCAGAGCTGCAAATAAAAGCAGCCACCGATGTGCTCTGCATTCGGGGAGATGCTTCACCAGCGCAACGAAAACGCCTGCTCTGCTTGTAGGAGCTTTAAACATGTGCCTTTTACCCCAAATAAAGTAATTACTTTTACAAAGCTGCCTGAGATCTCACATCATTAGCAGAGAGCAGGGCTGGATTCACAAAGAACTTGTGTGTGTTTGTCAGGAGAATCAAGAGGTCTTTTTCCCTCAGTTAAGACCCAGAGCTCACGTAGTAGCCTGTGGCACCACCAAGGTGAAACCACATGGCTGGAAGTGTCCGTGGTGCTCACTGGGGACAGAAGCAGCAGTCCCCAGCATTGCCCTGGCTTCACACCTGGGCAGGCCAGGAAGGCAAGCTGTGCTTCTTGCCACCGTCCCATGCATACCAGCCAAGGCCTGTGTCAAATCTTGCTACTTTTATGTCTCTTTGGGCCCAAATACCTTAACAAGGATCTTCCATCTTTGACTTTCTTCCTTTTACTCCTTTTCCCTTTCCCTTTTCCTCCTTTTCATTTTCCTCTTTCCTTTTCCTCCTTTTCCTCCTTCTCCTGCCCCTGCCCCTTTATTTTCCCTTTTTTTTCCATCCAGGATAACATCAGTTCCTTGGTCACTGTTTGGGACTGAGCACAAACATTAGCAAAGTCTACGATCACCAACTCTGCCTTTCCAACAGATGAGCAGAGTTATCAACCCTTGTGTACCCCCAAGTGCGTGGTGCTGCCGGGTGCCTCCAAGCACCGTGGGGCTTGTTCTGCGTGAGGCTCTGCCTGTAGCCCCAACCCTTTGCTCTGCAGGGTGGCGAGAGGAGCAGCACAGAGCCCTGGGAGCAGGAAGGGATGGCAGCAGAGGGGCTGCTGTGCCTGTCCCCCTGCCCTGCTGGACCGGGCTCACCTCAGACCTGCTGTGTGGAGCATGCAAATGGGTTTTTACAGTCATTGTCTCCACTTTCAAATAACTCTTGTTTTAAGTCAGCTTTAATTAAAAGGGGGGAAAAAATATGCCCAGGTAAACAGTTCCCAAGCAGACGATGGGCCAGACCAAGAGAATTCCTTTGACCCAACAGGCCCAACTTTTTGAAACTTTTAATTAAAAACACCAAAAATTTTTCCACAGTAGATTGGCCAGAACACAGGCCTTTGAAGAGAGGTAATTAGGGCTATTTGGCCTCACACTGGATGCTCCCTGTGAATAAGCTCCACAAGTGAAAAGGGCTCCTGTTCTGGGGGGAGCTGGGGTGTTCTGTGCCCAGGCAGTGCCCGAGACCCTCACAGCAGAGCTCCACAGCCCGGGGACCTCACCACCACCTCCCCCCTGCATCCCCTGACAGGGTCATTCAGGAACTTTCTGGTGCTCCTTGGCCACCTCCAGAAGCTGTGGGTTCCTCTGCTACAAAAAGATGGAGCAAACAAAACCTAAACACAAGGTTTCTGACATGATTTAAGATGACTATGTGTGTGATTTATTGGCTCTGGGAGTTGGCTCGTGTGGATGACCTCCTCTCGTTCTCTCCCTCAGCACAACTTCCCTGACAAAGCTGGAGCTGCCTCTCGATGGCCTCACAAGAAAGCCACGGGACTTGAGGGCCCTCGCAGTTGGTCCTGTGGGCTGGGGCGCACTCTGCTCCAGTTCCCTGGTTAGGAACTAAACCTTGTTACTCAAGGTCTGGAGCTGTGGTCAGGTTCCCCAAAGCTCTCATCAGCTCCTCTTTCTGCCATTCTTCTTTAAAAAAGAAAGAAATCCAACTCCAAAGTCCTGAGGGCTCTTTGCAAACAAGGGATGTTCCCTGAGACTTGTTCCTGGACATCTCTGGCTGCCATCACTCTCCTCCGATGCCAACATCATGCACCACCACATCTGTCCCACGGCTCCTCCCCCAGCCAAGAGGGACTTGAGGGGTCGGCTTTTTTGTTGCTGAGAGGGATTTAAACACCACAGCACTAAATTTGCTTGCAGAAGAAAACATTTCACAGCTTCCACCAGAATTTCTGTAGCAGCTTCAAAGAGAGCACACTGCTTTCAGAGCAACAGACAGGAATTCAATAGTTTCCCCTGAGCACAGACAGGCTCCTGCTGCCATTGGGTAGGAAGTTAGAAAGACAAAATATTTTGAAGAAATCGGAACAACGAGGCAGAAAAACATAAGTGGATGCAAAATAAAATTAAACTGAAAAAAAAAATAAAGAAGAAGAAGAAAAAAGAGGGTACGTGTTAGAGACAGAGCTGCTCAGGAATGAAAGAGCTGTGACAGGCATGTGTTGATGCCACCAGGCATAACAGAAAAGAAAGAAGAATCAGGAGATTGAGTTTTTTTAGCATTTACTTCCAAAAACACTTGCTGAACACGGTGCAATCTCTTTGATAGGAAGGTTAATTGAAAGAAACGGTACAGACTCCTTGGAACTCAGTCTTAAATAGCTCTGAAGAAGAAAAGTTTGGGGCGAATAAAAGAAGAAAAAGAAAGTGCAGTAAGAGCAGAAAAACAGAAGATGTAAGAAAGATTCGGGAGAGCAAATAGGACCCACAGGCCTGGCTCACCCAGTTCTCTCACACACAGAGCCGATGTCCTGCCTCCCTGGGGCTGTGCCCTGCTGCACCCAAGAGGGACCTGGTGCAAGCCCAGGGTGTTATCCCAGAAACACTACATGCAAAGTACCACAGGCTTTTTCTTGGACAGTGATGCAAACCAGAAAGCAAAGGAAAACAGGACAGAAAGTTGCAGTCAGACTCATAGCTTCCTCCCCAGGCCTTAACTTGAGCCATTGCTTAGGTCATGAACCGCCAATCGAGGACATTTTTAGAAGCCTGTAGATCCTGTTTAATATTCTTCCCGCAGGCCTCTTTGTTCCTCCAGGTTTTGGCCAGAAAGAGAAAAAGAAAACACTAAGCTGGAAAAGCCAGGAATGATTCTTGGGGTCTGCAAATCCAACACAAATCACCATGGGGTGCAAGCATCATGAGAGAACTTCTGTGCCATAGTTTCAGAGTGAGCTCAAGATCAAAAGGTTTCGGGATAGTCATCTGAGCCGCTGGATGCTTCTCGGAAAATGTGTGTCTTGTCTCTAGTCAGCGCTTCCCAAGCCCGGCTGTCGGCATGTCTGTGGCCTCTGCCACGGTGCTATCTGCTCAGAGGATGCGAATGAGCTTTGGCTCGCAGCACTTTGAGATCTTCCTTGTGCTCCTCTTCTTGGCAGTGGCTCCCCATCAGCAGCCCCATCCCCGTCACAGTCCCCCCCGAGCCCCCTGAGTCCCACAAGCCCCGGAACACATCCCGTCACGTTGGCTCGAGGCATCTGCAGCTCCCACCTATAGAGTGAACGTCTGCTGCAGAATGTCTAACCCTTGGCTCCATCGGCAATATTTGAGCTATGCTGTAATTGGCCATAAAAGTCTCCCAGCATTGTTTGTGTGCCTTGATTAGCTGAACACCAAAAGCACTTACGATGCAAATTTCCCTTTAAAATTCCGTTTCCTGCAAATCCTCAATGAATCAGCTGTTGAGATCTCCCACTGAGAGCACTCTTGCCAGTAAAAGTTGATAGTGCTAATGTTTGTGGAGTGGGAACACAAAAGGGGGAAGAAGCAGCTAAAGCAAACTGATCTGAACCGTCAAATATTTGCAGGAAAATGTGCACATTATCTGCCCCAATCTCTCCCCCCACTCCATGCTTCACCCCACGCCCAGGCGGGATTGATAGCCACGTACCCATCCTCTTCCCTTTCATGAATGAAGATGCAGCTGTGTTTTCTTTGTTCATACTCCCTTTTTTTTTCAAATGCTGCTGTTGCCTTATTGAAGTCTTTGAAAAAAATATTCTGTATAGAAACAATTCTGCCGACGCATCAGTTTCCTCTGCAAGCTCCTCTCTCCCCTCCCTCACCGCTGAGGGCATTTGCATGAAAATGACCGCTGTGCTTCTGAAGCCATCACCTGGCGCCTCAGTTTCTGCTGCTGTCCTCCCTGTGAGGTCATTTCCTCCATGCCTTTGGGATGTCAGAAGGGATAAGGGGGAGCTGGGGCAGGTAGTGTGTCCCTGGCAGCTCCCTGGGACCACAGGCAGGGATGCACTGCCAGCCAGTGCATGGACACCAGCTCCTGTCCTCCTGGACCCACTGGGGACAAGCACAAGGGCTGTAACTGGTGCAGAAGCCACAGAAGACCATCACCATGGCTCCTAAACAGAACATTTACCCAGTCACAGTCTTCCTGGAGAAACTCTGGAGCAAAAGAAGCAGAAGGAGATGAGGGCCTTGCATGAGAAGGGAAGGATGAGGAGAGCCTTATCCAAGAGAAGGGTATTGTATCAACCCAAACGCTCTCTGCTCTGATGAACAGAAGAGCCCAGCAGTTCTCTCACTGCCTGGCATCAGCAGGAACAGCTCCAGCTCTTGTATCCAGCTCTTGGTCTCACTCTTGGCTGGGAGACAGCACGGCTGGAGGCTCAGTCCTGCACAGAAGAAGATGCTGTTGAAATGGGTTTGAAGATCTGTGACAGCTTTTAGGAAAAGATAGCCATGGGTCCTACTGGGCAGGAAAGGCTGCTTTGATCAGCTAGGCTCCCTTACTGCAGGACTTCCCAGTCTCACTGAGGTCCTGGCAAAGCACGCTGCTGTTCCCAGATACTCCTATATACTGACAGCATCTGCAGCTACGTGTCATCCTCAGCATTTTTCTCATCCCACTGAACTCTCCTGTGAGGCTGAGGGGCTGTGTGTGTGTGTGTGTGTGCAAAGCAGGTCAACAAGCTCCACTAAACCCAACCACCATGCCAGGATACGCACAAAATCCATCACAAGAAAATGTCTGCCCTGCCTTTCTAGGCCTCCAAACTATTCTGTGATGAAGTGGGAAGCAGAGAAACATCTCACAAGACTGTCTGGGGCAAAGGAACCACTTAAGATACAGATGCCAAGATATAAAGCTGCTCCACAGCTTTCAGCATCCGTAGGTGCTTCCTTTCTCGGTTCCTGCTGCAGAGCTCTCCTGCCTGCTGCAGAGCTCTCCTGCCTGCTGCTGCTCGTTCCACATGGCACCGCTTGAACCAGACACTTTTCAAAGCCCATCCTGAGTCCTGGACAGGCTGCCTGATATCATGTCTCACCCCGAACTTGCTGCTCAGAAGGAGAAGAAGCCCAAAGCTGGAGGCAGTATAAAGCAGACCAGTCTCCCTCCCTCCCTCAGCATTCACAGGGGGAACATAACTGGGGAGCAAAGGCTGAAGCAGAGCTGAGGCAGATGCACCACAGCGCTGGGACCCTCCTCCAAACAGCACATGAGTAAACTCTTTGTGTCCCACGCGACGGGCAGGGAGCCCAGGTATGATCCCAGATCAATCTGATTTAGAGTATGTAATTTTTTAAGTCTCCCATTACTGTCACGGCCTCGGCCTTTCCTTCCTTTATTTTCTGGATGGTATTTTTTCCATCTTATCTTCTTTCATCAAAATCTTGTTTCCTCCTGCTGGAATCACCCCATTCCTGATCTATATGCAGATTAAACCCTGGGAACAGATGCTATTGTCAACTTTTATTAGTTTATTACGTTAAGAAAGGAAGATATCTTTGCAGTCATTGGTGAAAAATAAGGCTCCCCATTTCCACTGAAAGCCTCATCTCCTGGAAGCGACAGCAAGGAAACAAAAGCTCTTCTGAACCAGAGCCATAGCCACAAATCAGGGCGCGTGTATCGGCTGGAGACGAGTCCTGAGGCTTATGAGAGAAGCCGAGCGGTTCCACAACGTGTGCGACACCCCTACGCAGGAGGCAAATCATTCCTGAGTTCAGCAGAGAGCCTCACGAGGTGAATTTCATCACCCAGGATAAGCAAACGATGAGGCCGCTTTAGGTATTTGTATTTCCCTATTTGTATTCTCCTTAAAACGATGCTCTCCCCTCCCGGCTGCTCAATGTTCTTCTTTCAATTACGGGGAGTTCCTTCCCTGGCCTCACGCTTTGCTCCTTTGCTGTTTATGCATTTATTATTTACACATCAGCCTCCAGCTGCAACTCTCATGCTGGAAAATAAACCATTCGGCACTCTGTTCGGCAAGAGATAAGAGAGGCAGGAGAGCTGCCAGCTCTGCAAGGGGGGAAAGGAAGAAAAATACCCGCAGCCCTTTCCCCGCCCTGCCCCGAGCTTGTTGGGAACTTGAACTTGGCTCTCATGGACTGAAGGCAAATGCTGCTTATCAGCCCAGCATCTCATATTTCCTG
The DNA here is from genome assembly GCA_013401255.1 of Urocolius indicus. Taxonomy (NCBI): domain Eukaryota; kingdom Metazoa; phylum Chordata; class Aves; order Coliiformes; family Coliidae; genus Urocolius; species Urocolius indicus. The sequence continues at coordinate 308,818 of WBNH01009949.1, read as the reverse complement.
GGTGGTTGGACTAGATGGACACTGTGGGTCCTTTCCAACTGAAATATTCTGTATTCTATTCTATTCTTCTCCTCTCCTCCCCTACGCTGTGTCCTCGCTGGGGTGAGGTACGTAATGTACCCTGAATGCAGTCCAGGAGTGCATCGTTCCCAGCACAGTGGCACAGCCTGGGCACCCACATGCCCCTCTGCAGCATCATCTCTCTCCCAGCACCCTTTGGCTCTCCTTGCAGCTCTCCACTCCCCCTTTGTCTCTCTTGATGAGTTCTGATGACCTGCGGCAGCTGAAAAAGAGCGAGGACTCTGAAAAAATGCACATGTGGGGTGTGGGAGAGGGGAGCAGGGGCAGGCTGGGCGCTGGACACTCTTGCAGAACCAGATCCTCTCCTGGAAACTGTTTCTTTTCTCCCCTTGCCACGTGCAGTGCTGGGGGGAGCAGCCGGGACCTGTTGGGTGTTGGGAGCAACCGCTCCATCGCAGGGCACTTTGAAGTCCTGCAGCCCCAGAGAGCTCCTTCTCCTCCCTCATGCTGGAGGCCCAGTGATGGGAACACTGGGCAAACCCCTGTCCAACCCTACAGCTCTAACCTGGAGAGTTTACAAAATGCCAAAGGAGAAATTTGCTGCTGCTCACAGGGAGAAAAGACAAGTGAAAGCGCAGAAAAGGGAATGTAAGGGAAGGCGGGCTAAGCTGTGCTTCTAGGGAGCAGGCTTTGGTTTACATTTTATGATGTTTTCCTGGCAGACATCCCAGAGCACTGTGCATTTTTCTGTGCGAGTGCTTTTGGGGAGGGGGAGCAAGGGGAGATGGGGAAGGACTGCTGCTGAGGGGAACTGAGGCAAATTGCTGCTCCCTCTCACTGCTGGGCGTGTAACTGGGTTAATGGGGCATGTATTTTTAGCACTGACTAGCCAAACCCACACTGCTGCTGTTACTTAACCCAAAGGCCACAAAACCAGGTGAAGCAGAGCTCTTCAGAAAACGAGATTTACTGCAAAACACTTGTGTTTCTGCTCGTGTTGCCCCAGCTGCAGGACCCCAGCCCACAGCAGAGCCCTGGCAGGGAGCAGGGCACCCACTTGAGTGGTCACCCACCTGAGCTCACTCTTCTGCTTTGCCTAGTCACAGCAACTGAGTGCAAAGACAAAGTGTGCTGCAGCCACAGAGAGAGATTGATTTCCTTCCCAGCTGAGCTGTGGTCTGCTCGTTTGCACTCTGCCTCTCCTCCCTGCCCCAGAAGGTAATAACCTCCTCCCATCACCTAGCTGGCTTCTGGGAGATCATTTGATTCCCGCACCAGCCTAGGGCACTGTGGTTCCAGTGCTGATGCTGACTGACCATACCACACAGCAGCTATTGCAGGTAAGGCTCCGTCTCCCTCAGATAGATGGAAGTACTTCACTCTGTGAACCAGGCACTTCCACGCTCACTGCTGCATGTTTGAACCAAAGCTGGTTCAGCAGGGAAGCACCAAAGGCAACTTTTTGTCAATGCAATTTAAACTGACACTTCCATTCCTGGCAGTCCTGAAAGACTTCAGCCTGAGCTCTGCAGTCCTGGTTTGGTCCTTATGTTTTATCTGTCTCCTGAAATGCCCTCTTGCAGCAGGGCTGCTAGGTGGGATCAAACCTTTCCTGAGTTCTAGTGGCCTTACAGGTAAAATGTGAGGATAAAGAAACACAGAGGACTTGGCAACCCCAGCCAGCAGCTGCACGGGGCCGTCTTGGCAAGTGGATGGTGCCTTCAGGCCCTGAGAACCCTGGTTGGTGGCCCTTAGTGAGAGAAGTAGGATGGTGCCCATCTCCAGCTGCCAGGGGCTCTGCTGCCATCCTTCCTCTTGTTTCCCATCCTTCTCACCCCCTGGTGTTGTTTGATACGGTGAGAGTGAGTCTGCTTCCCTATCCTCACCCCTGTGCCTCCTCTTCCTCCTTAGGGATCACCTCCCGCATGTGCAATCGATTTGCATGTGTAACCTGTAATCTAGGGGTGTTTAAATAAATGCTAATTAGACCCTACATTCCAGCACGGCCTGAAGATTTCCCCCATGCCCCAAGCCTTTGGTTTCCTTTTTCTCTCTCCCTTCCTGTCTCTTTTTTTTTTGCTTCTCCTTGTTAAACTCCATCCTGGTTTCTGCCGCCTGTGGGTTGGCAGGAAGGAGCCGTCCTGCACTGCACAGGGGAGCAGGAGGGAGTCTGTGTGTGTAAGAGGGAACCTGCAGCGGGGCTGGGAACGGCACACTTGGCCCGTGGGCTCAGCTGTGATATGAGCTGCCTTCTCCTTTATTGATGGCAGTAATGTAGGGGATTTTGAACGAGCTGGATTGGGTAATGGGCTATAATTTGGTCCAGGTTTGGGGAAATACATAGTTGAATATCCAAAAGTGAAGAGGAAAAAAAAAAAAGGAAACAAAAACTCTGAGAAGATTTCTGGGAGGAGACAGAGACCGGGGCTGAGCATCTGCATCTTCTCTGAGGCTGCTTTTCTCACGGGGCAGTGCCTTGCATCATCCACCAGCTCAGCACATTACAACCTAATCCTTTGTGGTGGCTTTGGGAAGGGGTGAGGTTGGAAAGGGAGAGGGGTGGGAATAAGGAGCCATGTGAGTTTTTTGCCCCTATCATCAGCCAATTGGCATGCTGCTCTCCCATCTGTTTCCAAGCCTTCCTGGCTTTTCTGGAGAGAGCAGTGCTTGATGCTTGATCCTGGCACACCAGCAGACACTTGTTTCCCTTCCTAAAAGGAAGTCCCACAGGCAGACCCCAAGCTGGCCCCAAGCAGCCCTAACCCTCCCATCCTTTCCTCCCTTTCTCTTTTCCCCTAAGTCTTTCCCCTTTTCTGCATCCTCTGAGAATCCTCCAGCCAGCAAAACAGCGAGGCTGCAAGCAGAGAGCCAGTGCCAAGCTCTCTTGGTGTGTCTGGTTTTGCAGCAGGAGCAGTGGGTGCAGAGGTGGGCTGGTGATGGTGGGGTACGATGAGGCCCAGCACCCCTGCAGAAGGACTCCCAGCTCCTCTCCCTCCTGAGCAAGGGAATGTCCTGGCTGCGTGCTTGCTGCTGCATGAGGGGCTGAGGAGGGAAGGGTTTCAAAGGAGCTCATCCCAAGGCCACATCTGCTGCATGTGTTTAAAACAACTCATTAAAGTTCCTGAAAGGCCTAAAAAATGAGTAATTCTCTAAATGAGTGGGTTTATAATAGCCCTCTAATAAGCTCTAATAGGAGACTTGTGTGCCCTTAGCTCACTGGGCTAGACGGATCTCCCTGCCCCAGAAACCCAGGGGCCATGTGGGTGGGTGCAGCACGGGGCAAGATGGATGCCAAGCCAGCAAGCGTGGGGCAAAGGAGCAGTTGAGAATAAACGGATTTAAAGGCTTTGCAAAGCAGCAAAGCCTTCAGGAGATGTATGTGGGGGGAAACGGGCTCCAGGCTGTAGCCAGCTCCGTGCCACCACGGATGGCTGAGTGTGTCCTGCTGCTTAGGGCAGGAGGGGATCTTTTTTCCTCCCCTTGCAGCAGTGTATGCCAAGGCACAGGAGCCCAGCAGGGAGGTGTATGCAAAATCCTCCAGTAAAAAGCTTGGGGTGCTCTCTGCTCCTTCCACACGTCTGTGCTTTCCCCACGGCTCCTGGGACTTGGGCTGGTGGAAGCTCCTCACACTCCCCCGCTGCCTCTCCACAGGGAGATCCTGCTGCCAGGATGGGGGCCAGGCCAGGTCCTGCTGTGGCAGAGGGAAGGGGGGGCATTTCCCCCTATGGGGTGCTGCAGTTTTCTTCCAGCTGGATTCGTTGCTTTTAAAATAGTTGGGATTGCTTTTCCTTTCCCACCAAGCCAACACGTCAACACATGGTGCCTTCTCACAAAACACCTACCACTGCTGCAATGTCCTCCCAGGCATCAGCTGTGGGATGGATGTACCAGGGCTGGGGCTGGCGGCTGCTCAGCAGCGTCCCGTTGCATTGCAGGCGGGCAGATGACATTTTACTGGGCTTCCAAAGAGCTGGAGTGTGTTGGAAACTTCAGGATTCAAGATGTTCTGCTCCTGTCGTGAACAGCTCATGCTGCTATATTGGTGAGATGATGTACCAGTCCCTTGGCATTTCTCTAGGCTGTGACATCATGATGGGACATAACTCATTGAGCTATGCCTCCACGTGCAACCGGAGCTGTGTGTCCCATCTGCTCTGCTGGGACTGGGACGGCTTCGTCCTTGGAACGAGGATGTTTCTCAGCACGTGGGGGATTTGGGATGGGAATCAGAGGTCTAGTGCAGCCTCTGCTTGCCCAGAGCTCATGTGCCACCTTGTGAGCAGTATGCTGAGCCATTGGGATGAGCAGAAGGAGCAGATCCAAAGCACGGTCAGAGCTGCCTTCGTGTGATGTCCTGAGACACTTCACAGGTTTTGCTTTGTCTCTCAGAGCTGTGGGCTGTGGGCAAAGCAGGGCTCTAAAATGAAGACTTTCATTTAAAAAATCTACATGGCCACAGGGAAAGAAAAAGCGAGACATAGGAGCAAATTTTCCCCAAAACACTCGGAAAGACGAGGGAAGAAACCCTGCCATCGTTGCTCCATCTCATGAGTCGTGAGTTAAGACTTCTTTCAAGTTGTTTTTAGGTTAGCCTTGACTTCTAAACTCTTGGTTTGTCATTGTGGTGTTATTAAATAAAACCATTTAATCCGAACCAGGGCCCTGCTGCTTCCTCAGGAGTGTTATTGCAGGCTGGGCCAACCATTAGATTTCCTCTTTCTGAGGTCACCTCTGCTGGAAATAGGACCCACAAGTGAGTCAGATGTTTCTCTGCAAACTTCAAGGCTGCTGAGTTTGTGAGCTTCCCAATTAATAATCCTGCAGTTCTCTTCTTCCAGAGCAGGCTCAGCATTGGCTGTGGCCTCCCAGCCGCCCACAGCCAGCGCCCAGCACTGGGGAGGCACAGGCACATCACAGCCTGATGTCAGCGCTGTTTATTTATTCAATTGTCTTCATTAAATTCCAGTTAGTCATACAGGTGTCCTGTCCAAGAGGAAGGTCAGGGAGAGGAAAGGAAATGGAAGAGAAACAAAAGAGAGCCCGTGAGGTACACAGATGCATCCTTGACCGTGCCGAGGGGTGCGAACGTGCTTCTCCTGATTACCTGCGGGCTGGGGGATTGCAGTTCGTGTATGTGTGTGCTGTCCAGACCATGGACAACACTGGCACAGAGCCTCCTGGCCCCTTTGGGGCTGGAGCATGTGTCTGTCATCTCTGCACACCTGGGAGGTCGTTGCCGGCACAGGGGCTGGGGCATGGCGATGGCTCATGGGCTGAGCTGTGGCAGAGGGAATGTGCTGAGTGGCCTCGTGTGCTGAGAGCAGCATCTCTCAATAACTAAACCCAACTGGCACAGCTCTGCCAAACCCCAGCTCCACACTGACTGGCTCATTGCTGTGGAGGGAGAGCTCCTGATTCTGCTGAAGACAAAATGCAGCCGTTGTCTTGATTAGGGACTTGAGATGAAATATCACAGCCTCACTGCTTGGAAGAGGATCTCTCTCTGCAGGCTGGCATGGAACTGTGAGGGGCATTTCCAGGGTGAAACAGGCACTGCCTTGATAACAGGAATGGCAGGAACTCGCAGTGCTAGGAAGGAAGGAATTCAATCTTTGCCCTCATGTTGGGTGCAGTGCATGCCCTGAGAAGTGAAAACTGAGATGGAGTGTGTAAAGAGGAGGTTTGGTGCTGAGGAGACCCATCAGGGACACCGTGGAGGGCTTGCAATGATGGAGATGGCTTATCAATGATACTGTGAGCTCAATATCCCCAAGCATTTGGGCTCTGACATGAACTGGGGCCTGGGAGCTTCTCTACCCAGAGGCAAGTTTCTCTGGAAACCAGGGAACAGGAGAAAATCCTCCCACCTCCCAGCTGCCCACATGGCTACAGAACTGCCTTCCTCCCCCTCTCTCACACCTTCCTCTGTTTCTGCAAGTCCCTGGGAGATGTTAGATCATTTTTCCAGCTCCTCCAGGTGTCCATAAAACTAGCTGCAGATTTCTCTGCGGAGAGGGAAGCCACCCCCTCCTCACAGCTCTTTCCCAGGAAGGGGAGAAGCTCAGCGAAGGGCAGGGGCACTCGGCACTGCGCCAGGGGCTCTCTCAAGCAGGAAAACTTCCAAATGGGCAATAAGCTCTCACTTTCACCCCGTTGAATGCCAAGGGACTTTTGCTTGTGCAAAGGCCCATCTGGTATGCCCAATTCAGCTCTTCCTCCTACTTCACTGGAGCCATCACTCTTTAAGGAAAGTGGTGAGAATTGAGGATGGAAAAATCTGCAGCTTACAGCAGGAAGGTGCTGTACTGCCTGAGACCAGCGGAGCTCTGAGGTGAAACTGCCAGGCGCCCTTGCAAAGCCTCTGCCCTGGTAGGACTTACTCCTGGGAGGATGTTGGCAGTTGACCACACTGGTTCTGAGCAAGGTGGAGCATGAAGCTCACGACAGAGGGGTGAGAGCAAACAGCTCTGTCACCAGTAGGGAGGAGGATGGTTTGAGGATGAGGTGGTGGCAAGCAGCAGGTCTGCTGTGGATCTTCATCACGTCTGGAAAGCCAAAAAGCTACAGGCTTGGGGAGAGGGATGGGGCTGGGATAGGTAAAGGGTGATGGGGTGGGGTAGGAAGGGGCTGCAGGAGAGGGAGCAATTTCTTCTTCTGTTTCTTTTTTTTTTTTTTTTTTTCCTTTTACAGGCAGAAATGACCTCATGTTTTGTCTAATCTAAATTCTGTCAAGCAAACAGGGCGAAGGAAAAACAGAGCGACGGAAAGCGAGCAAGGGAAGGCTGCAGAGTTAATAACAATCTGCTAGACACATGTTCCCTGAGCCTGGAGAGCGGGAAGGGGGAGCTGAGCAGAGCCACAGGGGAGAGGGAAAAGGCACGCTGGAGTCTCAGAACACCCTGTGCCCAGTCTCATCCTCTTCTTCCCCTGGTTGGGAGCATCGCATCTGGGCTCTGGGACCTCCCTGGCGCAGCCGGCTGTGGTAACTGGCCGATGCCAAGTCTGGCTCAGTGGCCAGACCAAGAGCCCTGTGTCCCTTTCCCTGTGTCTCTGACTCCTCCCCAGGCGATTAGGAAGGAAGGAATGCTGCTGAACACCAAGGGCTTTCCCTCCTTCGTGTGACATGTTTGCTTTTCCCATCTCACCCGCTAAATCACATGGATCTGGACAGACGCTCCCTTGGCTGTGCGTGTGGAGGGAGGCTGAGAAAAGCCTTTCCTTTCCATTCTCATTCTCCAAAAAGGTTTTCTCACCTGATAGATTTCATTGCCCTTTATTTTCCTTCCCACAGCATCAACATGTGGGCTGTATGAGGCATAGCCAGGAGGACCAGTCTGAGGCTTGGTGCGCATGTGGAGCCAGCAGAACCCAGTCAAAAGAATCAGTGGTGGCTTTTGTTTCAAACGTGTTTTTTTCTCAGCCAGCCCTCTCTTAATCCCTTGGCTACAAAAACATTTGTGCCAGCAAAGACCAGGAGGTGTTATGGGGGTAGAAAGGGGAGGCTGAAGATGGGAGCAGGCCAGCTTCTCTCTACTGCTGGCTTATGTGGTGAATGCTTCATGTGGGCTTATTGTCACGTCCACTCTCAGCTGCCAGTGTGACAACTTCCCAAGGGAGAGGAGTCCCTGCCACTGTCCCTGCCTGCACAGCACACTCCTGCCTACTTCAGCTGCCTCTCCTCAGCTTCAGCACTTTGTTTTCTGGCTTGCCTCATTAACAGAGCTCAGATGGGTCTAATGACCCTCAAAGGCAGCAGCAAAATCCTTAGCAGGGCAGCCTCCAGAGCGGCTTCTCCTCAGTGCCCACAGGTGATCTCTGGATGATAACTGCTACATGGTGTGCTGGTCCCCAGCTGCTGCTCCCAGCATTGCCCTTACCTGGTCATCGTAACAAGTGAATGGCCATGGCAGGTGAGCTGAGGGGCTTCCACTGTGCTCCAAAGAAGCCTTTTTTTTCACCTTGTCAAAGCAGGAGCTGCTGTGAAAGCGAGCAGCAGCAAGGTTCTCGCTGGTAGCTCCTGCAGTGCTCACCCCAGATGTGGCCAGGGATGCTCTGTGTCACTTGGTGGGTTCCCTCCATCCTCCTCCTGATGACATGGTCCTGGGAGGTGTTTGTGCGGGGACACTGTGTGAAGGCGGTCCAGGAGAATGGTTTGCTCACAGTGTGGGTGGAGAAGTGATGGAGAACAAGGAGGGTGAGGGGAGAGTTTTGATCGAAGTCTCCTAATGAGGATCCTGAAATACATTCCCAGGCCCCAGAAACCACACTGGAAAATTCACTTTGAATTCCGTGCTGTCAGGGCTGGAGCTGGGGCTCGAAGGAGCTGGGGCTCGAAGGAGCTAGGGCTTGGAGGAGCTGTGCCTGAACAGCACAGCCCAGACAGGGCCTCTTGGTGTCGATTAACAAAACAAACAAACAGCATTGCCCATAATGAGCTCCGGCTTGGAGCAGGGAGGAGGGGTGATTAAAACAGGATGCCACCGCTGCCATCTGCTCTTGGTCTTGGGGTGAGGGCCCCCGTGCCTTGCAATCAGGCAGTGCCCACAGCCCCTTCCCAAACTCTTGGAGCAGATTCCTCTGAGCCCCACAGCATGGCCCGTGAGCATGGTAAGATGCTGCCACCATCTTCCCATGTGTCCCTAGATGTTTTGGTCTCTCACATTCCTATTGTTTTACTGCAAGGCAAAGCATTCAAATCCCTCCTATATCCCTCCAGAGTGGATCTCATAAGAGCAGATATCAAGCAAGGACAAAGGATTTTCTCTGGTGCCAGCAGTGTGTCCTTGATGGCTCTGCCTGCGGTGGCCACCCTCGGTCTGGCAGCGGGAACAAACCCCAGGGATGTGCTCTGTGCCACTGTGGGGAAGAGGGAGCAGCCCCACTCCCGACCCCTGCCCTTCCACGACAGGTCAACATAGAAATCACACCATTACTAGACTGCTTGTAATAAAATCTCATTGCTTGTAAAACCTCTTTCAAGTGAGACCCCAGATGGCATTTTCTGCCTGCTCAGCCTGCCCGCAGCACAGGGACGGAGCGAGAGCTGCTGTAATTGAGCTGTGGCTCCAGCTCTGGGAGATCTGAAGATGCAGCTCCCTGGCCTTTCCCCACTCCCCCTTCACATCCCTCCACATCTCTGGGGTCTGTCAAAGCTCCCTGTTAACTGCTGATGCTGGGAGAACTCTGCTCCTGCCCAGCAGAGAGCAGGGAGTGAGCACAAGCCCTGGTCCCTCAGCACCTCCTGAGCTGTGACACAGCCCTCAGCGATTTCTTTTCTCCAACAAACCTTCCACTCAGTTTGTGTGCACCCAAGACCTGAAAGTGTGAAAAGAGAGGCACAGAGACACGGAAGGAAAGTGGATGCTGGTGCAAAGCTTCATCTGATTTTCCACCATATGTTTATTTACAGCACCCCAGGAGCATCTCTGGAGCCAACTCGTGCTCCGGAGGAACTGTCTTTCCTTCCATTGTCCTGGATCACAAAATGGTTTCAGGGTCCTGGTGTGTCAGGGCTCTAATGAAACCCGTCTGGCAGCTGATCACTTCTTTATCTCCCCAGCTCCCTGTTCCCGAGGACCACGGTTTTTAATTTGTGTTGGATAAACAGTTTGGGATTGTGTACGCAAAGAAGCTCTAATTATCCCCTCGGGTTGTGTTTCCTTAAAGGAAATGAACTAGGCACAGTGTTCCTGCTGGAGAGGTGCACAGGCAGAATGGCTTCCAGATCCACCCCCTGTGCCACCACAATACACCAGCCCCGGAGAGAGGAGAGGCTGCTGTGGGCTCGTACCCAGCCCTGGGACAGCAGAGCCACTTTGCCTCATTCAATAGGAACATGCAGCAAGTGGCTGTGGGCTGGAAAGCAGCCTCTCACCAGGGCAATCCACTAAGGGTAGTCTCCACTCACATCTTTAATCCTTCCTACCAAGAGCTTAAGCCTCATGCTCTCACCCTGCTGCCCAGGGAAATATTCCCTGCAGAAAGAGCTCAGAAGCCTCCAGGGAAATAATCTGCCAGAGATTACTACTCTTTTGTGTGGGCCCTGATGGGGCTGGGAGCCGTTCTCAGGTAAGCTGTAACTTACAAGAATTACCTGGTTATTGCCCAGAGCTGAAGCTGCTGTGGATGTGGCACCTCGAGCCTCCCCAGGCAGGCAGAGCAGGGCCCTGGTCAGCTTGCCAAGGCGGCAGATGCTCCTGGATGACCCCCGTCGGCACTGTCGCCTGCCCGTGTGAGAGAGATGAACCATGAATCTGCTGTATTTATCCCCGCTCCACAACACTCACCAATCGTTATCGACACCGCTGACAATTGCTTTGGGCTATTTTTAGGCTTTACTGCTGATTGTATCTTTAATGTTATGGGCAGTTAACTTAGCAGCATGGGAGTTAAAGTGGGAGGCTTTCACCTCTCCAGAGACCTGACATCAAACCCCGTTTACGGCAAATGAAAATGAGCACAGGGGATCCTTCTCTTAGTCCATTGACCTCCATGGATCATCATGTAAATGGGGCTGCTGGGCAGGGATGGCACCGGTGCCTCGGAGGACCTTAGAGACCTCCCATGAGGGACAACTCCTCTGAGATGGGTGGCTGCTCAGCTCCTGAGCCCCTTCCCAAGGGCTTGGGTTTGCCTTTCCTGCACTGAGAGGGTGAGCTGCGCTGTTGGAGCCAACAAAGCCAGGCAGGGTGAGCAGCAGCTCATCCAACGGCCCAGGGAGTTTGGGACTTGGGCTGAATCACAATGGGGGTGGACAAAACCCAGAGTTTTAGGGGTTTGAGCAGGAGCTGCAGGGGTAAAGGGGAAGGGCCAACTGCTTGGAAACATTTTAGGATTCATCCAGTGCGTGAGGAAGACGAAAGGGGCCATGAGCATGTGAGCATGGTTGTGTAGTGTGGGGGCTGCCAGCCCTCACCACCTCTCAACCCAATCAGCCTAGGATAAGCGGCAGCCCCTCATGGCAGTGCCAGCCCCTCAGTGCCAGCCCCCTGTGCCCTCCTTAGCAAGCTGCAGCAAGAGGCCACAGTAACGGTGTGTAACCCAGCCGGCCTTTCCCCTCCTGCACTCGCTGGGAACCGGCTTTACCCAAGGATTTAAATTCAATTTATTTTATTGAAGTTTCTTTTTTCCCCCTGACCAGTGCATCAAACTATCATTTTACTGAGATCAGCTGCTCTCAACCTCTTTTTACACCCTCCCTCTACGACTCCCCCCCCCGTCGCTTTCCTTCGCCCCCCACATCCCACTGTCTGGATGAGCTCTCTAATTCTTTCTCCTCTTTCAAGCCCACCAACGCTTCCTGCGGCATTAGCCGGAGAAATGCTACGAATTTCCTTTGTGTTCCTGGTTGAAAAAGGCAGAGGGGAAGGGGGGGAAGAAGGAAAAGCGCAGTGCGTGGCAGTGCTAGGGCTGACAATAATCTCTGTGGTTTTTCTCCCAGCCTCAAGTTTATCCCTGTGCAATTCAGCGTAGGAAAGCTAATAACGATGTGTCAGGAAGACCTGATGTATATTTGCAGAGTTGAATGGCTGGGCCAGCAATGCCTCCTGTGCTCACACCCAGGGCTTATTTGTGTCTGAAGACCCCGGCCCTTCTGTGCTGTTTTAATATTAGTGATTTATAGGGGAGGTCTCTCTTATTTTGCAGCCTTCTTTCACTCTCTCTCATGCCCACCCCCTCCAAAGAAAAAAGGAAGACCCCTGCCTTGATTGTGATTTTGCAGCTGGTCCCTTCCTTGGCTGTACCTCACATTCCTGTGCATGGGTGTGCTGCCAGTGAGACCATGACCCTGCCCACGTTTATGCCCTTGTTCATCTGCCAGCATTGGAAGCTGCCTGCGGGGAGGAGCAGCAGCAGGATGGACAGTCCTTTGCCCTCCTCTAGCCACAGTTCCCAGTGTGAAAGGGGAGAGTCTGGGCATGGGACAGGAGCATGGGGATGTCAGTCCATCCCACCTGGGCATGGGGATGTGGCTGACCTGCACCTGGAGGCAGAGAGACCTGTGAGGGGAGTCCCTCCCCAAGAGGCACTGGGTCAGCCTCGTACTGCAAAGGGACAGAAACTGATTCATCCTTCCCAGAGGGAACGACACCTCCAGAGATACGTGTGGTCTGGACAAGAGAACCCAGGAACTCACCTAAGCCCACAGCAGCCAACACATGCTGACCGTTCTCTGAAGCCTTGATCAGGATGGAACTTTCCTTCAGCCTCCTGCCATGAAGGGGAAGGTGCTGGGGTCCAAACGCTTCATGTGACTTGGTGCCAGCAGTTCCTGAACAGGTCACTGGAGCTTCAGGGGGAAACACAGTCTGGCTCCTGAGATTCCCAGGCCATTTCCTAGTCTCTAATATTTTAAAGCATTTGTTCACAACACCTATTTATTTGGGTTCCTATACCCTGGGGAGGGAGTGTCCCCGGGCTCGCAAGAGTTCCCAGAGATCCTGGTTCCCATTAGACAGGGGTGAGGGAAAAGACGAACCCATTATAGCAGGAAAAAAGTAGAAAAAGGATTAAATTCTGCTGCCTGTGACCTCGAAGTCACAAACAAGGGGAAGGCAGGAATGAAACACAGTTCTGCTTCACACCAAGCATAGCGGCCTTTGCTGCTTCAGTATTTTGGCTACCTTGCTGTAGCAGCAGCAGCAACACCTCGCAGATGGTTTGTTCTGGGGAGATTCCCAAGTTACATCTTCCCTCTGCCTTTTCATACAAAATGGGACCATCTGTCTCTTCCTCCCTCGTGCTTTTTGTCTCTGCACAAGTCAGGCTGCTGTTCGGGGGGATTGCAGGGACCTTCTTCTCCTGGGTCTTCCTCAGAGAGCCCAAGTGGGCTCTGCTCCTGGCCACGGTGCCTCAGGGTCACTCACCCATGTTTCGGGTGGCTGCAGCGTTTCCTAAATCATCAGCTGTGAACAATTCCTCAACATAAACTGTTTAAAATGAGCAGAGTTATTTTCTGTTTGGTCTCTATAGAGACCTCGTATGACACACAAACCACACAGATCTGCTTCTCGGTTTGGGGGTTTGCCATGACACCCACTGTTTGCAAAGCAAGTGCTTTTCCTGTGTGGTTGCACCCAGGCTGCTGATGGACGTGTTCCTGGGTGCTAAGAAGTGTGAGGGACATGTTCGTGGGAACTGAGTGTGAGGGTTTGTGCATGTGTTCACTTACAGGATTGCAAACTATCCACAGCCTGGCTCCTCTGTATGTGCTTCCATGTGTGTTTGCCTGAGAATGCTGAGATGTGCCCTTCTTTTATCACACAGACATCTCTATACGCGGTGACAGAACACCCTGCATGGATTGCTGCGAGGTGAGCAGACGTGGAAGGTCACCCCTGTGCTGTGGGTGCCTGTTTCTGTGGGCAGAGACCGTGTGTGAACTGACACGAGTGCATGGGACGAGGGGAGCGGGATGGCTCTGACCTGGGCAGCCAGCTCATCTCCCCATGGCAGCACCTCACACAGCAGCGGCTTTTCCTCCCCTGGTCTTCCCCAGCACCAGCCCTGCCCTGGCGAGGTGATAACGTGGTTATTTCCTAAGGGGGAGAGCAAATAACTTCCTGAGTTGGAGGCTCTCGCGTGTTTCATTATCCTGCTCCCTAGCACCCGCCACTTGCAGTGGAGAGTCCCTGCATTGTAACTGCAGAAACAATTATGTTTTCATTACGAAAGCAAATTAAGGCGCTTGCTTAATCGAGTTTATTAAATACCAGTGAAGTCCCTGGGCGAATGAATGGCAAAGAGGCTCCTGTGCTCGACGAGGAAACACGGAAATGTAATCAAGGCGCTGGGCTGATGGGCACGGCCGGGGGAGCAGGAGCCCCATGGGCATCGCCCCCTGCCCCTGGGAGAGGACTGGCCCATGGCACGTGGCCCAGCCATAGAACCAGATTCAGGATCTCTGCCACAGACCCAAAGCCCAGCACCTCCTCCAGCCCTCTACTCGCCAGGCACCCTGCCAAAGCTGAGGGGCTCAGCAGGAGCACACGTTGGGAAAGGCTGCAACGTAACCCTGTTTCTCCTTTGGGTCGGTACTTTTCCTGCTCTCTCCCATTGCAGCCTTTGGATGGTTATTTTTAGCTCCCTTTATTTCCCTCAGGCCAACTTTTCTGTCACATTTCATCCCTTTCTCAGTGTTTCTGGTTGCTACTTTCTTCCTTCAAGATGCCTTCTCTTCCAGATCTCCTCCCCATCTGCCTTCCCACACGCTCTCATCCTCAAGGATGCTCACACGGCTGTGGGGATGGGGAGCTGGCAGAGGTTGACTGCACTACTGCCAGCTGGGGCTGAGCTGGGCTGCCAGTGGGGAAGGGCTTCTGGGGTGGGAGTTTGGGAAGCTCTCCCAACATCGCCAAGGGGACTCTGTGCTGGGGTCAGGCAGGAGGAGCTGGAAATTCCCTGGCAGGACCCCAGGGAGTGGGTTTGCTCTGGCAGCTCTGCTCTCTGAGGCTGGGGGGAAGCCAGGAGGAGCGAGGGAGGTTGAAGACACCCCAAGGCTGCTGCTACTGCTGCTTCCCTTTTGCCCACTCAGCTCGACAGCAGTGCTCCTTGGCTGTGATGATGGGTTTTGCTCCATCCCAAGGCCTTCAGTGAGAGAATGGAGGGTGTAGAGAGGAGCCCTGAGCCACACGTCTCTCCTGGGGATGAGAAGTCCATACCAGCCAGCAGCATGGGGAGTAGGTGGGTGGCTGGATGGTCCCCAGTATCCTCCCTGCCTCCATCCTGACACAGGTTGATGGGCACCCAGGCTCAGAGGGCTTCCTCCTCCCCACGTGTCACTTTCCTTTGGAACTGGTTGTGACCCTCAGATGAACAGATTTGTAGACCAAGCCTGGCTTATGAAAAAAAAAAATGTAACCCAAGTGTCAGGTCTGATTTGGGATTGAAAACAGAGTCTGGGAAAAAAAATCCCAACAAGCCAAAGAGGACCATACTGTTGTGTATTGAAATTCATCAGAATACGGCTTTCCTCAGCTCTTGTGTGCCATTTCCCCCCAAGGTCAGTCCTGGCAGGACTGGGGGGGGTGTCTCTGAACCTTCCCTCTTTGTGCAGGGGCTGTGCAGGGCCGCCTGTGCCAGCCCCCAGCTCCCCCCCAAGTGAGCAGAATGCACGTGAGCTGTGGGAGCAGCGGCAACAGGGTGTCTTTGCATGGCAGCGTGCCCAGGTGCAGCAGCCCAGGCAATGAGCAGCGTGTTATTTGCTCTGTCACAGCATCCCCACCTTCCTTTGTCCCCGTGGTGGAAGGAAAGCCCAGACTTTCTGCTTTCGGGCTCCTTTCTCTTTCCTCTGTCAGGGCTGCTGGACCTCAGAAGACACACTGGCAGCTTCTGGATCTCTTCCTGTGCTGTCCTGAGGGCTGATGCTCCTGCACTGGCAGCACCAGCTACCAACCCCAGCTGGCAGCAGGGGCCTTGCTCAGCTCCCCTCCATGCTGCAGCCCCCCGGGAGGGTGCCAGAAGATGCCAGGGGCAGGATGAGGCCCTGTGTGGTGCTTTCAGATGATGTTTTGGGAAATTTGGATTCACAAAAGAGAGAAAGCTTCCAGTTGAGTTCCCAATGCAGCCACAGTGTTTCTGCTTGTCCTGCTTCGGGGTGACCCTCATGCACCTTGCTCAGCAGCACAGGCTGTTCCTCTGCCATCAGAGTTTGGGGCTCCTGGTTTTGCTGGTGGTTTTGGGGTTGTTTTGTTTTTCATTCCTCTGTTGTACTTGGCCTTAACACTCAGGTGTTACAGGATCCTGACAGGTCTGTGTTACACAGCACAGAGGAACCACAGAGACACGTGGCCACAGCTCTCTGTTGGCAGCGACGTGGGCTCCTGTTGGCACGGGGACAGGAGCTTTGGGCACTGGGATGGCACAAGGAAAAGTCACAGGCAGGGAAATGCCCAGGACCGTGGCTGAGGTGCTGCTGTGCCACCTCTGCATAGCAGACAGGAATTCTGGCACCGATGCCCGCAGGGTACATCCTGCTCTGCACCATGCAGGTGCTGTCACCACTTTGGGACTTCATGGATCCTGGTGAGTCTGTGGGCAGGCTCCGAGGCGCTTGGGCTTTTAGAAAACATGCCCAGGCCAGATTGGTTTGTTTTAGCCTAGAAAAGCACTGGACAATTCTAGAAATAATGAGAAAGTCACCAGGGCACTTACAGAGGAATAAACACGTCCTGTGTGAGCCCTCCTGTGCCAGGACATGTGGCAGCCCCTGCCCAGGGATTAAGATAAAACAATTCTTGAGGGCTTCCAGGAACGGTCCCTGGCAGCGCTTTCTGGTACTTGCTGCAGCTTATTGAGGCTGTCCCAGAGAGGATGCTGTGGGGAGCTGTGAGATGGGGTTGGCTGAGCCCAGGACAGCCACTAGTATGGGTGCTGTGGCCATGCTGGGCACCATGGCCCTGACGCCTCCTGCAGCTGGTCTCCATCGTGCACAGCTGCCTGCTCTCCTCCTCTCACCAAGTGACACTCTGTGGCTTCTCTGTGTTGTGAGTAGAGACCTTGTTTGCCATGCTCCAACCTAACAGGGAAGCCCTGCGTGTTCTGGGGCAGCAGCCAGTGCCGAGGGGCAGTTGGAAAGTCCGTCCCTGCTCTGACTCACTGGGAATCAGCTGCTGTTGTGAGTGCTTTGCTCCGGTCCTGGTCCCAAGGGCAGCTGTCCTGGAGCACATGCTGTGCCCTGGGTGAGGTGACACAGCTCCTGCTCCTGCGCTGGGGCACTGGTGGGTCATCACACACCCCAACAGCAGGCACCAGATAACATGCTGCTCCAGGGAGTGCTCAGTATGGAGAGCTCACCCAGCCTAAAGTTCACTAAACTGCACAAACAAGAGCGTTTCTGTGCCAGGCCGTGTGCTGGGGCGGTGGTGGGGGCTCCTGGCACCTCTGCTGCCCTGGCAAAGTCCACTGAAAGCTTTGTGGCCCTTCTGTGGGTGGCAGTGAGGAGCAGGGGGTGATGCTGTGTGTGTGCTGCTGCTCCCCTGGGCTTCCCATCTCCCCCTGCCCTGCTGACAGAGCACCTGGGGCCTCGTCTCTCCTCCTGAAGTTCAGGTTGATTAAGCTGCGTGTTATGGGTTGTTTGCAACACAGAGAGAGAGCTTTAGAGATGGCAATAGCTGGGACCACGCAGCAAACTCGGGTTATTTATATTTTATACTGTGAAATCTCTGCTTGCTCTACAAGGGCTCTGGAGCTTGATGCCTTTCAAGCTCCTGAATAGCAAAATAAGGCTTGAAAGTGAACACCACTGGGGGATTCTCCATCATTTAAAGCAGCGGGATCGTTCTTCTTTGCTTTTCCATCTTCCTCTCCTTGTCCCTTCCCTCTCTCTCTGCCTTCGGTCTCTAGATTGGGCTTGGGGTTTTTGGGGGGCTGCTGCCTGTGATGGAACTGGACGAGACACCGGGATGGGGCATGTTTTGGGGCACGGTGTCAGGTCACTGTGAGACCCCTGGTGCGTTGTGCTGCAGGAGGCTCTGAAGTGCCTAGCGGGGGGGGGTGTGCAGG